>CAIGRO010172676.1:1302-18264 GCA_903798355.1 Fraxinus baroniana
TTTTTTTATTTTTTTTCCCCATTTTTTTGATACAAAAAATATCGCTATTCATCAACGGTTGATATTTCACTACCTTTCTATGCTAAACACATTTAACATTATCATAAATTAAATTAAAAGTATTGTTTTTCAAATAGAAAGTACCAAATCATATATGATAATTAACTACCCTATGGCTTGGTAAACATGTGCTTTGTGTCTGTTGAACCACCTATTGAAAAGCTCAAGCTATTAGATATAATTCTTTTGCTTATCGTGTCAGATGCATTCTATATTTGTTAGGACTTTTATTAAGGTATTTAGATTAACCTAATCCAATTTTTTGGAAGAGGCGCAAGTCGGGGAGGCAACATGCGAAAGGCCAAGCTAAGGATATCGGAATATCAATTGTGACCCTAACCATTATAGTTCATACTGTAAGCATTACGAAGGATGTTACGATGGTTCTTGCAAGGAAAACTCGGGTGGTTATTATTTTTATTGTTACTACCAACGATGTTGAATCAGTTCCATAATATGTAATCACTTGGTGATACTGTAACTGTATATGTATCCTACACTAAATAAAAGTTGCCTGTGTGTGAGCTGTTTCTATATTGCTATATTGCTGATGCATTGATAAAAACAATATAATAATGTCATATCTATTGGGGTTTCTTGCCATAATATATAATGATATAACTTGATCTCGTTGGTTATAATTGATATCATTTTATCTTATTATTTATTTCATTAACATTGTAATGCCCTGAAACCTATGTCCCTAAGGTTACTCAATTAATTCCTTTAACCATTATAAATGTTGATTGACGCATTGTATAAAAAAACTGTATAATAACATAAACTATTTTATGGTCTCATAAAACATCCAAGAAATTCAATCCACTAATGAAATATAAATTCATTTTTGAAAATAAAATTCTGATTACAAAATAATTTTAAACTAAATGCTAAATTTGAAAGAAAATAAAAATTTTGATCCAGCGACACGTACTCTGTCAGCAGTTTCAACCTCCAACCTACATATGAAAAGTATTTTAAATATGAAATGAGCATACGAATACACTCACTATAGATTTTATGTCAGTATTATCACAATATAATATAAAAAGCAAGTAAATAACACACATAACATAACCTTTCTAGCGGTCACTTAGGTCATGCCCATTCTCATTATCCACTTAGGATATTTAGCCCTATGGCTGGTTTCTATGTAGATTTACATAATAATACCCTATGGTATAATTCACAAGATCATTCTTTAATTTGGATCACATAATAGCACAAAAAATACTTAACTTAAAATATTAAAAGGGAAAACACAAAACCACATGACATTTAGAGAAATTCATACCTAATCCGTCAAATTGCTTGTATACTTGAGTTACTTAGGACCGAAAATTCTTGCGAACGGATCTTAAACGCGCTATAAAACTTCTTCTTCTTTTTTTTTTTTTTTTGCTTTTTCTATTAGGAATATTAACACAATGTCCCCAGAAAATGGTAAAATTGTTAGGTTACCCTAAAATCTCAGAACTTTCATTTATGCCTCATAAAAAAATTGTAAGTATATTTTTTATTTTTTATAATTTTTTTGGGTATTACATCCTGCACTCCTAAAAAAAATTTCGTCCTCGAAATTTACCTTGATTATCAAAAAGCTTTGGGTATTTCGCTTTAGTATCTTCCTCATGTTCCCAAGTGGACTCTTCAACCACGTTGTCGAATTTTTACTAATGGAATTTCTCTATTTCGAAGCATTCGAATCTTTCTATCCAAAATGACTACTGGAGCTTCCTTGGGAGTTAGATCTGGAGAATATCTAAAGAATTAGGATTAATCACGTGGCTAGGATCAGATATATATTTTCGAAGCATAGAGATATGGAAGACATTGTGTACTGGTGAAAGTTGAGGCAATGCCAGCTCATAAGCCACAATTCCCACACGTTTCAAAATCTCAAAAGATCCTATATATCTTGGTTGGAGCTTTCCCCTTTTGCTAAATCGAATAACTCTCTTCATAGGAGCTATTTTTAGAAAAAACTTTGTCACCAACCTTGAATTCGAGATCCTTCCTCATGTTATTTGTATAACTTTTCTGTCAATTTTGGGCAGACTTTATTCTAGCCCGAGTTCTCAATAGCTTGAATTGTTCGTTCAATAATCCCAGGCCCTAGAATTCTTCGTTCATCAACTTTATCCTAATGAGTTGGATATGTGTACCTTCTACCATATAAAGCCTCATAAGAGGCCATTCTTATGGTATTCTGATAGCTATCATTGTAGGCAAATTCTACCAATGACTGATGTTTTTCCTAACTTCCTCCAAGATCTATGACAAATGCTCGAAGCATGTCCTCAAGAATTTAAATAGCCCTTTTCGATTGACCATCTCATTGTGGGTGGAAAGCTATACTCAAGTTTATCTTAGTCCCCATTGCCTTGTACATACATTTCCAAAATCTTGAAGTAAATATCGAATCTCTGTGTGATACAATAGAGACTGGGGTCCCATGTAATATGACCACTCCTCTAACATATAGTTGAGCTAATTGATCCATATTAAGAGTCCTCTTTACTGATAAGAAGTGATCAGACTTTGTCAATATGTCGACAATAACCTAGATTGCATCATTTCCTCTATATGATTTTGGAAAACCTGTTACAAAATCCATGGCGATGTGCTCCCATTTCCATTCAGAAATCTCTAGTGGATTTAATAATCCTGATGGCCTCTAATGTTCTACTTTTACTTGTTGGCAAACCATGCACTTCTCTACGAATAGACTTATTCCTTTTTTCATATTCCGCCACCAAAATACCCTTTGAAGGTCTTTATACATTTTTGTCCCCTTAGGGTGTGCTGCATATGGGGCGAAGTGAAATTCTTCTAGTATTTCATTTCGTATATTTTCATCATTTGGTACGCACAATCTTTCTTTAAACATCAATGTATTATCCTCAGATAACTCAAAACCCTTTTGTTTGCCTATGTCATCCTAACCTTTAATCTTTTACAAAAATGGATCACTATCATGGGCTTTCTTAATTCGATCTCGAATAGTATGTTGAACTGTGAGGGTAGTAATTTATGCTGCAATATTTACTGAAGATGAGATCACTTCAAGTTCTAAGTAATTTATATCTCTGATCAAAGATTTCTGTATCGTGGATAAAGTTGCCATATGTCCTATTGTTTTCCTACGTAATGTGTCGCAAATACATTAACCCTTTCTGGATGGTAATGAATGGTACAATCATAATCTTTCGCCAATTCTATAAATCTACGCTGTCTCATGTTCAATTCCTTTTGGGTGAAGAAGTACTTTTAGCTCTTGTGGTCCGTATAAATACAGCACTTAGTTCAATAGAGATAGTGTCGCCATATATTTCATGCATGAACTACTGTTGCTAACTCCAGGTCATGTGTTGGGTAATATTCTTCATACGATTTTAGTTGTCTCGAAGCATATACGATAACTTTACCATATTGTATAAGTACGCATCCCAGACCTTGCTTAGATACATCTGTAGATGATAAAGCCTTCGACCCTTTGGGTATGGTAAAAACTGGAGTTGAGGTCAATTTCTATTTTAGTTCATGAAAGCTTTGTTCGCACTTATCTGTCCATTGGAACTTCATGTTCTTTGTAGTTAGTTGATTCATTGGAATGGCAATCTTTGAAAACCCTTTAATGAATCTCCTATAATAACCTGTTAATCCTAAGAAGCTGCGCACTTCTCTAACATAGTTGGCCGAGGATAATTTGCGATTGCTTCCACTTTACCTAGGTCAACTTCAATTCCTTGGGCTGTGATTGCGTATTCACACCTTTTGAATTTGGTATAAAGCTTCTCCTTTCTTAGTATTTCAAGAATAATCCTTAGGCGTTCCGTATGTTCATACTCACTCTTTGAATAGATTAGTATATTGTCAATGAAGACAATAACAAACTGATCCAAATAGTTGTGGAAAACTTGATTCATGAGATCTATGAAGATTGCTGGTGTATTTGTCAAGCCAAAAGGCATCACCAAGAACTTATAGTTCTCGAATACTGTCTTAGGAACATCAGTTCAACTTATGATAAATTGATCTTAAATCAATTTTTGAGAAGACCTTGGCACCTTGCAGTTGGTCAAATAAATCTTCAATTCTGGGAAAGGGATAATTATTTTTAATTGTAATACGATTCAACTCTCGATAATCGATGCACATTCTCATCGATCCATCCTTCTTATTTACGAACAATATTGGGGTTCTCCATGGTGATACACTAGGTCTAAAAAAAAATCTTGTCTAGCAACTCCTGCAATTGTACTTTCAATTCTTGAAGTTCTATCGATGCCATACGATAAAATTAGTGTGGCACCCGGTATGAGATCAATAGTAAACTCGACATCTTGGTTTAGAGGAATTCCTGGTCAAACTTCTGGAAATACATTTGAAAAAATCTCTAACAACTCAAACTTCGTCAATGGTTAACTCCTTCTGATCAATGCTAGTCAAAGACACTAAGAATCTTTGAG
Organism: Fraxinus baroniana; assembly: GCA_903798355.1. Lineage (NCBI taxonomy): Eukaryota > Viridiplantae > Streptophyta > Magnoliopsida > Lamiales > Oleaceae > Fraxinus > Fraxinus baroniana. Next base: position 5,835 of record CAIGRO010172676.1, read on the forward strand.
TAGACTTCTTTTTTCAGTAAGTGTTTAGCTTGCACTACTGATATAAGTCAAGGTATAGGTTTCACCCTTGTTCCAAAGAAATGAAAATCTTCTTCATCAGGTTGTTTAAAAATTACACCCTACTCAAAACAACGAATGGTTGCAAGATTTTTCGACAATCAATCCATTCCTAGTATAACGTCCAAATCTTTCATGTTTAGAACCACCAAGTCCATTTTTATAATCTTCCCATCCATTTCTAAATTTAGGTTCCTTGCGATATAATTTGCGTTAAGAACCTTCCTAGATGGTAATGATACTTCTAGTATGTTATCAAGGGGTACACATTCTATATTTGACTTTGTAACTAATATCGAAGAAACAAACAAGTGTGAAGCTCTTGAATAAATTAATATAAAAGTAGGCATGTCACAGAATGATATGATATCTACCATCACATTGCAGTCATGCTCTGCCTCCTCTAAGTTAAAGTAAAAACTCTGGCCTTGCCTACCTTTTGATCTTCGGTCTTCTTAAGTTGTCCATTGGTGCAGTCTTTGACAACGTGTACTAGCTCGCCACATTTGTAATAGACTCCTTTTCCTACTAGGCATTATCCCTGATGGGGTTTTTGACATTTGGGATAAAGTGATCGTTGATTCTTGTCGCTAATGTTGGCACCTGTTTCCGTCCTTCCCTTCTTGTTAGGACCTTTGTTGTTCCTCTTGATATTGTAATACCATTTTCGCTTGTCTAAGAACTCCATGATAAGTATCCGATTGGAATACTGCCACTTTTTTCCTAATGTCAAATCTCAATCCATGCTCAAACCGTCGAGCTCATCTCTCCTTTGTGTCCACCACCAGATGTGTGGCAATTCTGGATAACTCCTCGAACTTTCTTTGAAAGTAGCTGGAAAGTACTTGTGAAGCACTGCTTCTTGAACTGTGCCCCATGCAAGGTTACGTTGTTGCTCCTCGGTGCGTGATCTAGTAGTCATCATTGCTCCATTCTCCATCATAAATACTGCAGAAAGGATTTTATGTGCATTAGTGCATTTCGTAAACCTAAAAATACGCTTTAGATGGCGAAGTCATTCCTCAGCAGCTAGTGGATAGGGGCCACCTTCAAACACGGGTGGGTGCATCTTGTGAAAATGTTCTTAATTGAAGATGATCCAAGCATGCCTCATGGCTGTTGAAGTGGTTGCTACTGCGACATCTCTCGTATAGCAGCTAGTAATTCTCGTGTTGAGTTACTTGCCATCTAAACCTTACATATGAGAATTGTATAATAGAGGCATTTCAAGTCAATTCAACTAACCTGATTTAGTTGACAACGATAGAATACTTGAGTATAAATATTGTTGTTTATGTTTAATATATTCTTATTGTTTCCAATAAGATTTGAATAAATGGGCTTTACATAATTTATTTATTATTGTTATTTTTTTTTTAGTGGGTTTGCAATATTGCTTTTTGTCTTGTTGATTTGAATAACACGCAACTAAAAAAGCTTTTAGGTGAGGAGGGGCGTCACAAGTGGACCGCTTAAATTTCAAGCTCGCCTTAGACAGTTTAGGTCTTGTGTACAAAGTCTTTCAGACTTTTGAATAAACAAATCAAGAAAACTCAGACAATAAGATTTTCGATTTTTTTTTACAGAATGACTGCCTTACTCAAATACTTTTCTAATTCTCGTCATGGCTCTATAAAAATAAACATCGTGATGAATTTTCTGTAAAATATAACAGTTTAAATTTCTATGGAGAGGAAATATCAAGTTCAAACAATCACCTGTTAACTTAATACCAAAGTAACTTCTTACCTTAGATCATGCCAGTTTCTCACATAAGCAAGCACCTTACTCATCAACTCTTTCTTAGAACCCCAGCCCACTTTTTCCTCCTGCCATGTGTCGATGAATGACTCATGAAAGTTAACACTCGTCAGTTCAAAATTTTAAAGATAAATTTATGAGGATATTATTCTCTTAATCCTTAAAATTATCCTCATTTTCACTAGGCCCCCTGTAGTTTATAGTTTTTAACAATGCAGCACCCCTTTTTCTCAAATAACAGACATCATTTTATTATAATTCCTAAAATTTTACCTTTCTATGTCACTAAAGTTACTCACTAATTCCCTTAACATTTAAATTCTCGAATTCACACGTGGTTCAAAAATCAATAAAAGATATCACTCATTTCAAGGGTTGAACTAATAATTAAATTAATTTTAAAATACAAAATTAGAGGATTGTTACAAGTTGCATGGTTAATTGAATCTTCGAGGAAGGTAAATTGAATACTTGAAAAGAATTTAACCGAACACTATATTAGTAATGAATCTTGATTAATGATCAGAAGGGGTAGAAAAATGAAATTGTAAGTCCTCGCATCCACATTCATGCTCTTTGAACCCGAATTTGAAAGATCCTGCATTTGATTTATTTTGTTTAATTAGAATAATTTAGAAAATAATCACAAACCATATTCTTTGTTTTTCATCAAATAGAAGTTAGAAATACTAAAATTAAGTATTAAATAAAAGTCCCTGAGGGAACAATCATTCGAGCTCTTAGGTTCATTTTATTACTTAATACGATCCCTACTCTTGCGGGATATAAACTTGTTACGATCAATGGTGAAGTTTTTAATTATTTTTCAACGTGATACCTCTTAGGTCATTAATGGAATTGTTTTCGGCTGAACAACAACGGACAATGTTAATGAAGTAAATATTAAGATAAAATGATATCAATTACAACCAACGAGATAAAGTTATATTTTAATATATTATGGAAAGAAACCCCAATGGATATGACATTATTATATTATATATCAGTACAACAGTAATACAGCGATATAGAAACAGCTCACTGGTGATAATTACTGTAATTCCTGCTCAGAATCACACATAGGCAGCTTTTATTTAGTGTAGATTACATATACAGTTTCAGTATCACCAAGTGATTACATATTGTGGAACTGATTCAGCATCGACGGTAGTAGCAAAAACAGTAATAACCACCCCAGTATTGCTTGCAATAACCATCGTAACCTCCATTGTAATTCTGACAGTATGAGCCACAATCTTTATGGAAACACTTGTTGTTATGATATCCTTTGCTTGGCCTTTGGCATGTTGCCTCCCCGACTTGTGCCTCTGGCAAGAAATTGGATTATGTTAAGCTAAATACTGTAATAAAAGTCCCAACAAGTATAGAATGCATTTGACACGATAAGCAAAAGAATTCTATGTAAGAGCTTGAGCTTTTCAACGGGTGGTTCAACAGACACGAAGCACATGCTTACCAAGCCATAGGGTTATTAATTATCAAATATGATTTGGTACTTTCTACTTGAGAAACAATACTTTTATTTGAATCTATGATAATGTTAAATGTGTTTAGCATGAAAAGGCATTGAAATATAAACCGTTGATGAATAGTAATATTTTTTGCATCAATAAAATGGGGGGAAAATAAAAATAAAAAAATATAATTGGCTGTTCTTTATGTCTAAGAAATATCAAGCCTAGGGTAGAGGTGTGTGGGGGAGGTGGGGTGTTATTTGGCTACTAGAGAAATACATACAGTGAGTTAGAAATGGATCGCCCATGAGGGTTGACCGGACCCGGTTAGCATGCAATGGTTTTTTGAGGGAGGAGTTGAATTTTTAATTTTGAAATTCAATGTCCCACCATCAATAACCTCCACACAACTTCCACTACACCAAGAATACATGGAATTAGTGCAAATTCGGGTTTCTTGGTAGAGAGAAAAATAGACAAGGTGCGTGGCTTGATTTTGGAAGAGTAACAACTCAAATTTTGTTGTTGGATTGTGAACATCAAACACCGTCCATCATGATTGAATTTTTGACCAAGAAATGGGCACAAGGCAGTGGGGAAAGCAAGTGATTCAAACTCGTTTTGAATTTTTCAACTAAGTTCTACCACTCTAAACTCGGTAGAAAGCATGCAAGTACAATTAACACATACGAAGATATACAACTAACTAAGCTACCTACCGAAGGCTGCAAGGATGAGTAAGCAGAACACGAGTGAAAGAAAGGTAGTGTTGTTACCACCAAGAAGTTTAGCCATAGCTTTATACTCTTAATTTTAAGTGTTTGTGATAATATACAAGCTAAGAAAATGTATTTATAGATGGAAAGTCATTATTCAACAGAGTTTTTTCCATTCTTTTTCCCAAGTTGTTTGCAGGAGTGATTGAAAACGATATGTATTTAGTACCGAATGACATCTTAATGGTTCGTCACATTAAGCGATGACCGGTTCTTATTCAATGGTAAGTAAATTAATTATAGGCAGATCATAGAAAGTTAAAAGTGAGTTTGAATGTTTATGGTGGTTTAGAGATTAAGCCCCTATTTGGTGGGTGGGGATAAAAAAAAATATTATTCCAAAAACTATAATCTCAAATAATGATGGCCAAACGGGGGCTAGATTTTTAACAGATTTGGATAGAAGTTGATGGAATGTGTGGTTGAAAAGTTGTAATACCGATTAATATGTGGTTAAAATTAATTATTGATTTTGACTTATATTAAAATCTACATTTTAATTTCTATCGAACAGGGGGTAAATATAAATTTATATATGATAATAACACAACTTGTGCTTGACATTCACCAAGTCTTCACACCCAAATTGCAGTAAAAGGAATTCTTAAAGTACGCATAATTTTAAAATTAGTATGAGGTATTATAACATATTATATCTATAAAATACCTAACCAATGTTTTGAAATTTCACCGTGAGATTCATTATATGTTCATTGACATTGTGAGAATTACACAGAGAAATCAAGGAGGATAATATATTAGGATCTATTCTTTAAAATCTTCTTATTCTATTAAACGATAATTATTTTATTTATCTTCGAAACAACTGCCAGTAATTTAATTTTATTATTTTGAGCTGAGTAATAGATTCGTACTGTGACCTTTCTTAATTTGTCAATCTCAAGCAAACTTTGATCAAAATGATATCAATTACAACCAACGAGATAAAGATATATCATAATATATTATGGAAAGAAACCCCAATAGATATGACATTATTATATTATAGATCAGTAACAACAGTATAGCGAGCTCACTGGTGATAATTACTGTAATTGCTGCTCAGAATCACACATAGGCAGCTTTTATTTAGTGTAGGTTACATATACAGTTTCAGTATCACCAAGTGATTACATATTGTGGAACTGACTCAACATCGACGGTAGTAGCAAAAGCAATAATAACCACCCCAGTAATGCTTGCAATAACCATCGTCACAAAAATATAGTGGGATCACAAATCTATCGAATAAAGACGCACTACGATCTCGAACCCCCTTGTATCAATCCCTCTTCAACTCTGAACCTTTGAATTTGACAACACTCAATTAGGAAGATCAATATTGCCAACATTTTTAATAATATCTTTAAGTGGAATTAAACATGTTCTTATTTGTGATCCCACTATATTTTTCTGACGGATGCAAACATATAATAACGTATTAATGGATTTCTAAATACTTAATTAAATTTCACGTAAAGTATAGGGACATATTTTTATTCCCTATCGCACATTACCAGTGGTGAAGTTTTTAATTATTTTTCAACTTGGAACCTCTTAGGTCATTAATGGAATTGTTTTAGGTTGAACAACAATGGATAATACGATAAAATGATATCAATTACAACCAACGAGATAAAGTTATATCATAATAGATATGACATTATTATATTATATTATATATTAGTACAACAGCAATATAGCGATATAGAAACAACTCACTGGTGATAACTACTGTAATTGCTGCTCAGAATCACACATAGGCAGCTTTTATTTAGTGTAGATTACATGTACAGTTTCAGTATCACCAAGTGATTGTGGAACTGATTCAGCATCGACGGTAGTAGCAAAAGCAATAATAACCACCCCAGTATTGCTTGCAATAACCGTCGTAACCTCCGTTGTAATTCCGACAGTATGAGCTACAACCTTTAGGGAAACAATAGTTCTTATGATATCCTTTGCTTGGCCTTTGGCATGTTGCCTCCCCGACTTGCGCCTCTGGCAAGAAATTGGATTATGTTAAGCTAAATACCATAATAAAAGTCCTAACAAATATAGAATGCATTTGACAGGATAGCAAAAGAATTCTATCTAATAGCTTGAGCTTTTCAATGGGTGGTTCAACAGAAACAAAGCACATGTTTACCAAGCCATAGGGTAGTTAATTATCATATATGATTTGGTACTTTCTACTTGAGAAACAACACTTTTGTTTAAATTTAAGATAATGTTAAATGTGTTTAGCATCTAAACTATATAATTGGCTGTTCTTTGTGTCTAAGAAATATCAAGCCCTAGGGTAGAGGTATGTGGGGGTGGGGTGTTATTTGGCTACTAGAGAAATGCTTACTGAGATTTAGAAATCGGCCGCACATGAGGGTTGACGGGACCCGATTAGCATGCAATGGTTTTTTGAGGGAGGAGTTGAATTTTTAATTTTGAAATTCAATGTCCCACCATCTATAACCTCCACACAACTTCCATTACACCAAGAATACATGGAAATAATGCAAATTCGGGTTTCTTTGTAGAGAGAAAAATAGACAAGGTTTGTGGCTTGATTTTGGAAGAGTAACAACTCAAATTTTGTTGTTGGATTGTGAACATCAAACACCTTCCATCATGATTGAGTTTTTGACCAAGAAACGGGCACAAGGCGGTGGGGAAAGCAAGCAAATCAAAAGCAAGTGATTCAAACTCGGTTTGAATTTTTCAACTAAGTTCTACCACTCTAAACTCGGTAGAAAGCATGCAAGTACAATTAACACATACGAAGATATACAACTAACTAAGCTACCTACCGAAGGCTGCAAGGATGAGTAAGCAGAACAAGAGTGAAAGAAAGGTAGTCTTGTTACCACCAAGAAGTTTAGCCATAGCTTTATACTCTTAATTTTAAGTGTGTGTGATAATATACAAGCTAAGAAGATGTATTTATAGATGGAAAGTCATTATTCAAAAGAGTTTTTCCATTCTTTTTTCCCAAGTTGTTTGCAGGAGTGATTGAAAACGATATTTATTTAGTACCAAATGACATCTTACTGGTTCGTGACATTAAGCGATGACTGGTTCTTATTCAATGGCAAGTAAATTAATTTATACAACGTTTAACAAGGTAATTATAGGCAGATCATAGAAAGTTAAAAATGAGTTTGCATGTTTATGGTGGTTTAGAGATTAAGCCCGTGTTTGGTGGGATAAAAAGAAATATTATTCCAAAAATTATAATCTCAAATAATGAGGGTTAAACGGGGGCTAGATTTTTAACAGATGTTGATAAAAGTTGATGGAATGTGTTTGGTGAAACCGATTAATATATGGTTAAAATTAATTATTGACTTTGATTTATATTATAATCTACATTTTAATTTCTATCGAATAGGGGCTAAATATAATATGATAATAAAACAACTTGTGCTTCACATTCACCAAGTCTTCACACTGAAATTGCAGTAAAAGGCATTCTTAAAATATGCATAATTTTAAAATTAGTATGAGGTATTCTAACATATTATAACTATAAAATACCTAACCAATGTTTTTAAGTTTCATCATGACATTCATTTATATGTTCATTGACATTGTGAGCAATACACAGAGAAATCAAGGAGGATAATATAGTAAGATCTATTCTTTAAAATATTCTTACTCTATTAAACGATAATTATTTTATTTATCTTCGAAACAACTGCCAGTATTTTAATTTTATTTTGTTGAGCGTGAGTATTAGATTTGTACTATGACATTTCTTAATTTGTCAATCTCAAGCAAACTTTGATCAAGTCATACACTAGGTACGGGATTTAGTAATTTTACTTCAAGGTTTATTATTTTTAAATTGAATTTATTGGATCTTACTTTAGTAAGGTTTTTTTTTTTTTTTTTCAAGTTGGTCGCCTATTTCAGTTTGCAGTAACTTTTGCACAAGGGGAATTTGATGATTGATGCTAGTGTAGCAAGTTAAATCTATTAAAATTTGAGATGGCCTCTTAAAAGATTAACTTTGTTAGAAGGAGTGGCACAAGTCCTAATAAATTGGTCTATATTTTCATTTTTATTTGATGTAGGAGTTTTATTCCTTAACATGTCCCCACAAAATGACGGCCCATTTGATCAATCTTGAAATTCGTTTACTCATTTTTATTTTTATTTTTGAGTTTTGATCGAATCGAAATGCTCGTTCAATAACAAATAAAAATGTCAATTTTTTCCATATCTACCCAAAATTACAAATGAAATGGTGAGACTTCTTTCAAAAAAATTAAAGAGTATGTCACATTTAACTTTCAGTTAACTAACTCGTATGTAAAAAATACAAATAAAATGCTAAATCATATCACTTTTTAATGTAAAACAAACATTCGAATTCATATTCATATTCAAATTTTATTTTTCATATATTATAACTCAATCCAATTCATAGATATTTGAACTTTAATATATACTAAAACATTTTTAATTGAAAGATGAAGTTTCATATGTACTAGAACAAAAATAAATAAATAAATTCTCAACAATGTCAAATAGAACAAAATATGAACTAATTTAATAAGATATTCTAAACATAGAAATCTATAGTTTTTGGTTTATTAGTGGTCGATTTGGGGAATAAAACATTACAAAAATATTTGTTTCGTTTAAAATACCGTACATGCACGATTTGTTAACAAGTAGTAAAATGATGTTTGAGCTCAAGTATTGAGCCCAAGGAAATTGTATTGATTTAAGCTCAAATAAACTTTGCCTTAACCAAAATTTTGAAAATTGGCGATTTGCCAAAAACTAATTTGTCACTTATTATTCACTTAAAAATGCAAGAACTAACTTAACAAAATTCAATGCAAAATTGCGATTTATGCAAGTTTGATAAAAATCTATCGATGAAAGACACACTACGATCTCGAACCCCCTTGTATCAACCCCCTTCAACTCTAAACCCTTGAATTTGACAACATAATTCAATTAGGAAGATCAATATTCCCAACTTGTTTATTAATTTCTCTTAAGTAGAATTAAACACGTTCTTATTTTTTTACCAGACTATATTTTTATGACGGATGCAAACATATGATAATGTATTAATGGATTTGTGAATACTTAAATATCACGTAAAGTATAGCGATGTACTTTTATTCACTGTAGAACTTTACGAAAATTATGACTATGTCTAACTTATTTTTAATCTCTCGAAAGTAAAACAAGTCACAAGATTTATACAATTAGTGTGATTAAGTAATTGCACAGAAAATAAATCTCGTCAAAATTGTTCAAAACTAAAAATGTGCTTTAATATCAAAAATCAGATTTAAACGTTAAAGTTTGATAGTACAAGGTTCATCGTGATCCTAACACAATATTACTTTATCCTAACATGGTGTAAAGAAGAAACAAAAGAAATAAAAATATTTCACCACCTAAAATTAATTAATTTCATCTTCCGTTCTTCATCTCCTGTTGCTATCAATTTTCCACATCTAATTATTTGTTGATAGTGGTATTTATACCCACTTAGAAAATGTCCAAAAATTATACAAGGTTTACCCAAGAAGAAGTTTCTTTGATGGAGTTGAATTATAAACGAAAACAGCATTTGACCGCGTTTGGACTAGGTGGTGGCGCGCTAAGGTACCCATTTTTTTTTTTTTTTCTTGTTTTTGTTTTCCAACACTTGGCGGCTGCCGGGTCCATATAATTTCTAATTACTTTCAAAATTTGCAATTTAGTCATCTTCTTCATTCCTTAATTATTTGCCTTTCAATTTCTAACTACTTCTATTTTGGTCATTCAACTTCTTCTCATGTAGACATTAGTCACCAAACCTTCCATCCAATCATTAATTCCTCCTCCTTTTGTTTTCTAGTTGATTACAAACATATTCAAAACTGAAACAAGAGAAAATTAACCTAAGTTGAGTAAAAATCAATACTTTAATGATACAAAAATTTAGTAGTACGGCCTAGATAATGCACAAATTGCACTTATCACCCTCAAACTAAAAATTTTATTTTTCCTCAAACAAAACAAAACTCAGACTTAAACCTTATTACTACCTAAAATAAACCACAAATAATAGACTCAACATTGGACTGTTATCCTATAGAAAGATCCAAACAAAATTAGAAATTTTTACTTATATGATGATCAACTTAGTTTGTTCGTGTTTATCTAACATTGAACTCACCCTCATACGAGAGCACAACCAATCAAGTACTGTTGATTCACTCATAATTCTAATGCTTTCGTGGTCAGTACTTTTTCCTCAAATCTCTCTTGCAAAATCACTTATGATTTTCTCTCCAATCCCGAGGTATTTCTAGCTCCTGTGGGCTTTTAAGAATCATTATAACACATTTTCCACACAAAGTGGTCAAAATTAGATACTTGTAAACCTAGAAGATGGTAATTTATAAAAAACACGCTGTCCATTTCTAGAGTTCAAATCTCAAAGACCTTACCAGGCACCTCTCTCCTCTTTCTTTTGATAATCTAAATCCTTTTTTTATTTCTTTTGCCATGATTATATTTTGATTGTTGCTATTTTTGTTAAACATCTAATGTGCAAGACTTCATTCCATTAAGCTTTCTAAACGATCTCTGTAGCGAGTTTTAAGCCGATGACTCTCAAAATAGATGATCATAGGACACCAAATTTTAGGTTCCCTAACAAGTTTAATCACTCGAGTAATAAAGGCTACCAACAAGAGTATGAGATGTATCACATTTTCTCTTGATATTAGATCCGAATTTTAAAATTGGTAAGTGCCCATTCTAGACTCCTTATCTCAAACTCCTTCAACTAAAGAACAGATCCAATAACTCCAAACCATAAAATTTCTATGAACACAAGTACTGACTTTACCCATCTCCAAACTACTTTTTAGCAGTAGGTCAACACATCAACAATTAAATCCACATAATCAAGTCAAGCTCCAACATATGTGATAAGTCGAAACGGTTATGTGCTCAAGTAATCAAATCTCACATGAATAAGTACTCAAGAAAAAACATAAGTTATGATGTTGTTCAATTCTAGCTAAAGTTGTACTCAATTCAAATAAATATTATCATCGGCGACAAGTCGTTCAACGCTAAACTAGACATTATTATTAAACTTTTCAATTTTTTTACTAAACATTTACAAAGTTATTTAGACTCTATCAAAAGAAAATTGAAAAATAAATATATATTCAGAGTATCATAATGCTTACCCACCCCAAATAAAAATATTACATTGTCTCCAATGTAAGAGCAAAAATAATCTAAATGAAGGAGAGGATCATAAACTCCCCGATGGTATATGCACTTTATCTTGTAGCTAGGTTTTAATTTTATGTTTCAGGAATTTAAAATAAATATTAGTCACAGTATATAAGGTTTAAATATTTGCAAGAATGAATTCGTGCCAAAAGAATTCTAATCTTCTAACTTTTAGAAAAACTATGTAACATAGCGACATCCCTACAAAAATACTACAGCTAGGAAAGAGTAAGTCTCTCAAATTGGCTTGGAGATTGAAATCTATGTGCAACCTGAAGAATGCATATCACATCAATGGAAGCTCAATATAATGTTAGGGTATTAGATGATAGCCTAAATAAAATGAATTCAATGAGTAAGAATATTTACGTTACAAATGCAAGTCTTAAAATGCTACATAAAATGCATTAAAAACTATTAAAATGCATGAGTTCCTAAGTATGGCCCTAAAATACTAATGCACGCTCTAAAGTTATATATAATACAATATACAATAAAAATTGTTAGTTTTATATTTTGTATTGGCGATTCTATGAATAAAAGGACCAACTTGAACAATTATAAAGTTTAGGGATTGAATTGTAAAATTTCATAGTTGGTAGGATAGCGTAGGGTTCGGGGTTCCATGTTTGGAACAAGAAGGATTCATGCCGATTTTTCGCTAGCTCCTCGCCTGAGTGGACTCGAGCGGAGGAATCAGAAACTGCCTCGCTCGCCCTTCACCCCACTGTCGCTCGAACGACTGGCCCTTCGCTCTAGCAACATGTTTGCCTCGCTCGAGCAATGTTTTTATAGCCAGACCTAATTTTTCTTTCCGAGAATTTTACTTGGCACATACAACATGTTTCGTCCAATACATAAATACTGATGCAGCGTCTTCTGCTGTAGAGAGGTTGAACACATCATATTCTTGAGATAATTCATGCTTCATCATATTCAAAGTTCCAACCCTCCATTGTTTATGTGCCATTCATTATGAAAACATCAAAGAGCCAAATCAAACACTGGATTGCTTTCTTTACTTGGATCTGCTGCAAGATTGTTTCGTCAACTGTACTACATTAAGGATCAAGGAAGAACTGAAGAACAAGGAGTTCCTTG
>CAIGRO010172692.1:0-11574 GCA_903798355.1 Fraxinus baroniana
AAAAATGACATAGTTTATAAATTATACCTATTTCTTACGAGTTTTCATACTTTGGTATCGTTGTAAAATAACCTTGTTATCAATTCACATTTCTACCAAGACTACTAAGCTCAGAACAAAACCAATAGGCATTGAGCAAGCATTATAAAACTAATCTCCTCAAGCATTTTAATACCATCGAACAAGCATTTCACAAAAGCAATACCACAACTAAGACATACAAGAATGCAATAACCGATTAACATGTAATCATACAAGAACGCAATAACCAATTAATTCAATGGATCAGAAATTCCGACATTAGCATAAACAAATTAACTAAAAAAACCCAAAATTTAAATTCCAAACCTTCTTGGCATGGGAAGAGTGACTAATCTTTATCTAAGCTTTGGCACCAACCCCCAATGCCTCATAGACTAAACACATTCAAGAAAAGGGCTACAGAAAGGCTGACAAATAAAACCCATGAAAAAGACATGGCAAAATTAAATCTTGAACCTCCAAAAAAAGAGAAAAAAAATACACACACACACAGAGCAAACAAGATGTTACATTTATGAGAATTTTACCAATCAAATAGCAACAGATATCAAGATTTGATTATCAAGAAAAGAAAACAAGTCCTTACTAAAAGTAAGAAAGATGAAGTGAAAATCGAACGGCATCAGTCTTGGTATGTGGTAGAAGGTGGCGAGATATGAGAGTAAGAGGCTGAGACAGTGTTGTGCAGCAGGGAGTCACTGGTCATAGGACAAAGCGTTGGATTTTTTTTAACCCAATTTATGTTAGATTTTTTGAGAAAATATTTTTTTTCCTTCTTTGCACATGTTTTAATTGGGAAAATATTGTTCCATTTATTTTACGTGATTTTTTATCTTGTTTTCATCTTTGTGGTATTTCTAGGGTTTGGCATCCACCCTTGTAAATACTAAACTCTTTTCACAAGTTTTATATTACTACAGTATAGAATAATTGTGTAGGCACAATTATTGTATTTGTTTTCTTCATATTAGTCAATTGAATAAAATACTCCTTTCATCTGCCAATTAATAATTTTCTTTTATCTTGTTATTTGTTTGCGATCATATACTTCATATCGCGTCATATATATTACCTCGATCTGTTTTATTTCCCAACAAGTGGTATCACAGCTATTGGTTGCGATTTGTTCAAGGTATTTGTTATTGGTGGCTGCCTTGAATTATGAAATTCCACCCAGGATCGCAATACAAGATTTTCGTTATGGTAAGTAAAGATGCGAGTTGTACGGATGGATTTGGATTATGTGTTATTGAGATTTAACAAATGCCCACAACTTGTACGATGGAGGAGAATAATGAAAGGGTCGAAAGACACTTTCATAGATCCATCTTTCTAACAATATTTTTCAAGACATTTAGAAGGCAAAAACGGCATCAGCATTGTGGTTGAAGTTGGAGCAATTATGCATGACTAAAAATCTGACAAGCATTTGCATCTAAAACAGATGTTATATTCTCATCGCATGGCTAAAGGTGAATCTTTGGAAGATCATCGACTGTGTTCAAGGAGATCATCACTGATTTAGAGACTTTAGAAGTAAAGTGTGATGAAGAAGATTTGGACTTAATCCCTTTGTGTTCGCTACCCACTTCATTTACTTCATTTTGAGACACGATCATATATAGTCGTGATATTCTCACCATTGAAGATGCGTATGATGCCTTGTTTTCAAAAGAAAAGATAAAGCATTTAGATCTGTGGTCGCAGATGAAGAAGTCCTTGTTGTTCATGGTGATTGGAGAACAGGTAAGTCAAAGTCAAATTTCAGTAATCAGATTTATTATTAATGCAAGAAGAAAGGACACATTAAGAGGGATTACAACAAATTGCAGAACAAAAGTAATTTGACTGTAAATCATAGAAAGCAATCAAGTATTTCAGACTAGAACAACATAGTTGAGAACCATTTGAGTGATGGAGATGTTTTAACGATTTTTGACGTGGAATCCAAACTGAAGAAGAGTGAATTTTGGATACAGCTTGTGTGTTCCATATGTGTCCCAATCGGGATCTATTTGAAACTATGAAACGATGACGTAAGGTGTCGTTGTCATGGGTAACAACGAACATTATCAAGTAGCTGGTATTTGTAGAGTCGGATTGAAACTAGTGGATGGAACATGTAGAACACTTGATCACATTGGATATATTCTAGATTAGAAGAAGAATCTCATTTCATTGAGTACTCTTGATTCAAAAGGGTGAACGCTCCTTAGAGGAGGTGGGGTTTTGATGGTTCGAAATGGTCTTTGTGTTGTATTGAAGGGGCGGAAAAGGCCCTACTTATACATCTTTCAAGGTTGGATAGAATTTGTAAAGAAAATTTAGCACAGAATTAGTATAGTGGTAGAGATTTAGGTGGATATTGTACCTTTGGGATTTAGTTCAGGGTTCATATTGAAGAATATTACTCAGTCGAGTTTGGAAGATATGGGTAATTCCACTCTACCACCATTAACTGTTGTTCCATTGTACTCAACTGCTATGGATAGACCTATTGGAGATAGGTACGTGGATGCTGATTCAGTTGTACATGCTTTGTGTTTTTGAAGGTGTTGAGACTAGCCAGGAGCCTTCTATGAAAGCATTGAGAGTTGATTCTGTTACAGGGTGTGCTTTGACACTATTTGGTAATTTCTAATTTTTTGTGAGTTTTTGGGAACCCAGTATTTGGGTTTATGTATCCGTGTTGGATATCGTGGAAGATGAGGAATATTTTTGTATTGGGAAAGTTTGGTTCTTGATGAAGAGTTCGAATTTTTCGTTGCCATTAGGATTTATTTTTCTAGGCGGAGAAATCTTGGAGCTTCGTTCATTGCATTGAAATTTGTGTTAATGTGGAAATTGTTGGATTTTTTTACTCAAATTAGGTTGATTTTTTGAGAAAATGTTTTTTTCCCTTTTTTGCACATGTTTTTATTGGAAAAATATTGAGAAAATATTGTTTCTTTTATTCCACATGATTTTTTATCTTGTTTCCATCTTTGTGGTATTTCTAGGGTTTGTCATTCACCCTTATAAATACTAGACTCTTTTCACAAGTTTTGTATTACTGAAATATGGATTAAATGTGTAGATACAATTATTGTATTTGTTTTCTACATATTAGTTAACTGAATAAAAAACTTCATTCATCTGGCAATTAATTATTTTTCTTTTTATCTTGTTATTTGTTTTCGATCATATACTTCATATCGTGTTATATATATATATAATTTTATTTCCCAACCCAAAGGCGGACATGTGTATGTGAAATCTCTAGTTTGAAGTTTGAACAATTGATTGAATGAGTGGACTGCGTTGTGCATTAGTGCGTGTATAAGTATTCTCTTCGTAAAGGGCTCATGAGTTGTTGAATAATGAAATTGAAAAGCTTGATAATCTAAATCTTAAAAAATGTGATTTGGGTTTGTCCAAAAATTCAGTATAGGCTTGTGCCATCACTAGTCCCTATTGGGCTCCGCCCTCTGTGTACAAACAGTTTTACAGGTGCTGTATTGACATCACATATATGGCTATTTTTTTTTTTTTTGGTATTTTATCCAATGCCCAATGAGAAATTATCTTTTCTAATTAGGGATGACAAAGAACATGTTCAATCAGATACTTGGCGGGGGCGAGACGGGGGTCGTTGTCGAGTATGGGATGATTACGGGTGAACTAACGAGGTTCGACCTAAATTACACCTAGAGATGGGATGAATAGGTGATTATGCGAAATACAAAGAAATTATAATTGATTAACAACAAGTCACTATTAATTATCTCTAGATGGTTAATCAATCAGTCCAATTATCATATGTTGAATTATCGCAATTATATTGAAAACAATAAATAACAAGCAGATTGATTACAGAGAAACCCCAACTGGGTAAAAACTTCGGGTACTGAAATCTACTATAAACGAATTATGAACTTACAGTCTGCCAGACAGGACTACCACTAGTACTCTCTAACCTTTTGACTGCAATTTCCACAGCTCTCTTAGATTGCGTGCCTCTGCACCAACTTCCAACTGCAGTATTCAAAGCCATCCTAGATTGTGCGCTCTTAAAGCAACTCGAGACGTTATGAATTCGTCTAGTTCCTGTGGATCAACAAAGAACTCCGCGTTCTTCAACAACTAAAACTCCAGTCACCAATCCTAGATCTTTAGTACTCGGATAACGTGTAGGATGTAGCAATTTGGTATTTGAATTATGGATTTGATGTTTTTTCACCGCCCCAAATCAAGTATGAAGGTTGAAAGCTTATATATGAAGAAGGTAAGGAGAGTATATGTTTTTTTCTCAATGTTCAACTTTCGAATTTACGTTCAGAGGCGTTTGGTATTTATAATTTAGGTTTTGAGGTTGAATGGACCAAACAAAAAACTTTAAAAACACGAATTAAATTTTTTTGGATAACCCTGTTGCTCGAACGAAAGTTGGGTGACAATCGAGTGACGGGTTCTCGCTCAAGTGTAGGCAAGGTGATAGGTGGGTGATAATGTTTTTGTTTCTGCCGCTTGAGCCAAGTCAGACGACAATCTAGCTAAATTACGACGCCGTTTTTCCTTCTTTTCCATTCTCGAACTCTAGACCTAATACAGCTCAATTTCTACTATTTACAACTTAATCCTTGACTTTTACAACATATTAATTCAAGTCCATTTTGTTCATAGACTTACCATTTACATCAAAAGCCTAGCAACGGGAAACATGGTCCCCATCCTACTACCATCAGTTTAAACTTAATTTTAAATTGAAGTTTTTTATCAAACAAAAAGAAAAGATTGATCATCATTTTTTATCAAAGAAAAAAGTAATAATATTTACTAACTAAATATATAAAATAAATAAATAAATAAATAAAAGATAAACGAGGGTAGAGGACCTGCCCCGGCCTGTCCCACTTTAACCGGGAGGCAGTGCAATTTAAAAGAACCCGAACATGATGAGGGAATGTAATGGCCAAACCGCCCCCATTGCCATCCCTTTTTCTAATTTAATTATTTACAATTATATAAATAATTAATCCAATATTATACTCATGATTTGATCGTATAAACCTATGTGTTTCAGTAAAATCCTATCAAAATTACTCATTTNTGATCGTATAAACCTATGTGTTTCAGTAAAATCCTATCAAAATTACTCATTTACATTTGAAGTTTCGTCTTAATGTTCTAGGGTGAGAAATCGAACTAATTATGTTTTTTCTTGAAATTATTAACAGTTGGGTTTTTCGTTGATACCTAATAAGTCACGAGCTATGATTTTTGTATCGTTTAAAAATTAATTTCATAGGTTTCGATCGAGGAAATAGGAGATTAATACCACGATATGGGACCCAAATTAATAGCTCAATCCATTTACTTGGTGATGGCCCATTGGTGTCTTGTTTGGCCCATTTGTTGTTGCCTTATTTTTCCCAAACATTATATATGGGTAGCCCCCTTTCGCGTAAAAATTGTGACCTTGAGTGAGAGCAATTGAGAGAATTGAAGGCAACTGTTTGTCTTCTCTTTTGTATGTGAAAATCGTAATCTGTGAACTTGCTTTCCCCCCTCCCCTCTATCTCTTTGTGAGTTGTAGTCATCGTCACCTTTATTTGTGGAGTATCACCTTTGTGGTTTTGAGTCCTTTGTGGGCTAGGAAAGAAGAGACAACACAAGTGATTTGGATTTGAGCTTTTATTGTTGGAGTAACCTCGTGATTGATCCGATTGAGCTTGCATTGCATTGTAATTGAATATCAATTGGGAACTATTTGATTAACAATTGGTATCATGGCAAAGCTTGGAACAGAGTAATAGAAAAAATTGGTGTAAAACAGTCGAAAACAACATAACCAACTCCTACACTCTCAATTTTTACGAATCTAGGCTTTTGGTGGAGGAACGAAGGACATATTCCAACTCATGGGATCGAGGCGAAGCCGTAGGACCAGAGCATACGACCTCCGGGACAGTGGCACCTGAGGCCCATACACAGAACATTAGGCTGCATGTGAGGGCACATGCGAAATCTGGCTATGGTCTTTGAAAATGGAATTTTCCTGGTTGTTTTGTAGACCTACTGGTGATTAGTGCTGTACAAAACTCTTGAACCAAATCGAATCGAATCGAGCGGTTCTTCATAAGTTAAATACCCGAACAAGTATCTAAAACGAGAACCGATGGGTTTGAATTGGTTCTCAATTCTAGCACACGACCCGAAAGATTGAATAGGAACCGAATCTAAACAACTTTTTAAATTTTTTTTATATTTAATTAATTAAATTATTTTACTTTTTTCTAAACAAATTAGCAAATTAATTAAATAAACCTGCCAATTAATTTTTTGTTAGCCCAACATTTGGGCATTATCCATCCCCTTTCCATTCCAATTTCATTTGGCAAGAAGTACACCAACTCCCGTATAAACTCAAATCATTTGATAATTTTAAAACCTACATCCTCATTCCAGAATCAATTTTGAAGCTCCATCATTTCACCAGCGACGGTAGCTACTGATTAGATCTCTGAGTGTAGTATAAGCATTAAAAAATTGGGCTACATTAATTTGTAAAAGTTACGAATGAACATGTTATTAGTTGTATTTATATAGTGTTGCTGTAAATATTTAAAAATTCAATTATGGTACGGAACCGAACCAAACCCTAACGGTTCCATAATTAAATTTTGACCCGACAGTTCCATTTATTAAATACCTGAAAATTTTAGGTCAGTTCGGTTCTGAAGTGAACCGAACCGAACCGACCCATGTCCAGGCCTACTAGTGGTGCTCGTTTTCTGTTTCGATCAATACGTTGATTTTGGGCAGTTTTGCCCTTGATCGTTCAATTTTCAGTTCTTATTGATACGTTGCTACAGTTGCCAAAAGCCTTAGGGCGAATAGCAGCGCTCTGAAGTTGTAAAGTTCGTCGTTAAATTTATGGATCAATGATCGGTTCACTCAGTATCATATTATTTTTCTACTATTATTGTAGGGGAGCCAATTACTTTTCGCACTAGAGGTCATCGTGTATGGTAATATTTTGTTTGTGATTATAGTGTGTGGTAACCATTGCTTGTTGCTAAACCTAGGTATTATTTGCTAATTCGTGCCTTAAATTCTTCATGATTGTACTTTAAGTTTTTTTGTCAATTTTGTTTCCACGTTTTTTGTCATTACTATTGTCATGACCTTAGGAATGTTTGATTGGTTATTATATTTGATTCATGCCTCTACTTTTCTTGTTGTCGTTGTTTGTTTGAATTCTGTGTTTTGTACGTTTTTGGGTAAAAATGAAAACACTTTTTGAAATAGGTATTTTTAATGAAAAATGTGAATTTCCAATTTGCCAGCAAAAGATAAAAGGTATTCTTATTCAACAAAAAATTATAAAGCTAACTAAAGATGAGAAAAAGGAAAATGATGAATTGGCTTATAGTTATATTATTTTACATATTTCTAATGTTGTTTTTAGAAAAGTCGATAAATACGATTCTACACAAAAGCTTTGAAAAAAATTGAAGAATCTTTATTTGAATTTTCTTTTTCTATTTGAAAGTTTTTGCAATTTTAAAATTGACTCTTCTACAGATCTGGATGACAATCTGGATGTTTCTAACAAATCGGTTCAAGACATGCTAATAGTGGTGAAAAAGTATCTGAATAATATAAAACAATTATCTTGTTAAACTTTATTCTTGATACTTATGAAGATGTGAAAATTGCTATTAAGTATTGGGGTGACACTTTAACCCCTAATATTGTCAAAACCACCTAAAGAAGGATATA
Organism: Fraxinus baroniana; assembly: GCA_903798355.1. Taxonomy (NCBI): domain Eukaryota; kingdom Viridiplantae; phylum Streptophyta; class Magnoliopsida; order Lamiales; family Oleaceae; genus Fraxinus; species Fraxinus baroniana. The sequence continues at coordinate 7,807 of CAIGRO010172692.1, forward strand.
GAGTTGATAGCTGAAAAATAAGGAAAAAGTAGTGGTGAGGTTTATATGTTGAGAGGTAGACCTTAGACTTGGCATGGTGGGAATAGGGAAATCAAGACAGTGGTAACTCGAGTGATGAGGTGGTAAGAAGAAGGATAGAAGATGGGACACGTCTAAGTAGGGAGCAAATGAAAAATGATGTTATAGCGGTAAGTCTAGACACTTTATAATAGATTGTCCTAAAAAGAAAAATACGCATAAAGAAATGAGGAGAGATGAGGCGAACGTTGCCACTGAGTCTAGTTATGACTTGAGTGAGATTTGTTAATAATAAACTATCTTGTAGCTTTAAATTTGCACGTGTAAGTAAAATCTCATTTGCAAGGATGATTGCTTGATTCTGATGCACAATTTATGTTACATTTCATTACATTTAGCGTGTACATTTGAATAAATTTAAGAGTGGTCATATTACTATGTGTAACATGTTGCATGCATAGTGGTTGGGATTGTTATTTTGAGGTTTGACATTAGGTGTGCTTTCACTTTAGTAGGTTCGTTAGCAGTAAGTGGGCCAATTGGTAGGTAATATAGAGTGTAGATGACCGATGGTGCATTGGTGACATGTACGAGGGATGATTAAATATTTTGGAATCCGCTATCTGTTAGAATCCTGATCAGGTGGAGGGAGAGGGTGACACTCTTTCACCTTTTGTAGGCAGAGACCCACTATTAACTAGTTTGAGAGATGTAAGGTAGTAATAGAGAAACATCATGAAAGTCCAAGATTGACTAACCAAGAGGCGGATGAATTGGTTTTTAAAACTTTTTGTTAAGTACACAAGATTTTAAACTAATAATCACACAAATGATAATTAATCAAACCAAACACAATTTGGTACATAGATAATCAAAATAAGTTCGTTTAAAGTATAAGACGTTAAGTAAAAGAGTTAGAGAGTGCAAACAATATAATATGGAGGTTCGATCTAACGCAATGATCTATGTCCCCCGCACCAAGTTCTCCGTCAGGAGCAAGGCCTTCTTCACTATATTGATTGACTTGTGGTGCAATCCAACCCTTTACAACGCTTCCGGTGACTTACAACCAAGGAACACCAACCATTTTACAATGTTGAGCTTTTCGGGACCTCAACACGACCCACAATTCAAAAATGAATATACAAGTGAGAACTTCTCTTCTTGATGAATGATAAAATCAAGATTGATAACAAGAAGAGAAGAGGCAAACACTTCAATAGATGGCAATGAGTTTAGCTCAAAGTGTTGATATGAAAAACTTTGATAAAAAAGGATTTTCACAAATTGTAATCACTCAAAAGTTTCTCCACAATTTAATGCTTTTTGATCTTCTTAAAGATGAAGAATAAGGTAGGTGAGATCAATGAAAGCCTCACTTTAATGCTCAAGAATTGTTTTTGCAAGTGGAGGAATAGTGAGCTATTTATAGCACTGAAACGGTCAAAAGTTTTATCCTACCGGATATGTTTTACCGGACGTCCAGTACAATATCGAATTGTCAAATAGCTGTTATTTTTTGTCAAAAAATTGGACCGTTTGAAATATGACCGTTGGTCAAAAATTGGTTTTACCGGACGTCTGATACAGCCAATTTGGCCCGGACGTCCTCGTTTTAATATATATCAAATGTTGATGCTAGATGGACATTTTAAAATATTTTTCAAGGTGTTAGTTGTATTTGAAATACTTGTTTCAAATTTTTACCTTTGAAAACATATTTTTGAATAAAACATTTTTGTCGTGAATTTGTAAGACAATCAAAATTTTGAGTTTTATTATGATACATTGCAAAGTATTAAAATGGTTTACATTTACGTATAATCATGAAACATCTAAGTACTTAGTTTGAATATCTTGATGTGCATTGCTTGATTTGTACTTTGACTTGTGTCTCGATTTTCGTGTAAGCAACTTTTGCGAGATATGCAAGATCATTTTCCAAGACCTCGATTGTTTGAGCTTGTTTCCATTTGGGCTTGTGTGTGAATTGCTTCATCTCGAACTTTGTGCCATCGTATGTACTCATGTGCAATAGTCACTATGGTCACTTAAAATCAATTGGTTAGTAATCAACATGATTTGTTTGTGATAATAAAAAACGAGACATCAATCATAAATCAACAATTTTTTCCTTTTTTGATTATGACAAACACAATATGATTTGCAATATATGTATGAACAAATTGATAGGAAATAGAGATCAATATTGCATACACGTATTCCCCCTGTCTATTTAGCATACATTCCCTCTGTCTAAATATAATCATGGAAATCTCTATTTAAAACAAATTGATAGTTAATAAAATTGTATTCACATATTCCCCCTATCTCATACATCCTCCCTATTTAAATATAATCATGCAAATCTCATTTTCTTCCTCCCTTTAGACATAAGCAAAAAGCATGGAATCAAAACATGAACAGTTAAGCATAAAACATCTAGTTACCATTTCATATAGAGGTCAAAGTTCGAATACATAATCAAAAGCATACAACCATAGTTCAAGAAACAATTTTAAGCCAATAAAAACAAGAACTACAGAGTCGGAGGAGGAGGAGGGTGAGGAAATCGAGTCAACACGTCAGCGAAGAAGGTGATCATCTGTTCCTGCATGGTAGTCTGCTGCACAATGATCGCTTCCTGCTGGTCTTGTATGTGACGAAGTTCGCCGCTCATCCCGTCAACAGTCGTGGTGAGGGTGTTCATCTGTGTGCTCAATAGTGAAAACTAATCCTCAGAGAGACCCCGACTAGTAGAAGGTGGAGTGCGTGAGTCCCCGTGGCATGCGGTGTGCCCTCGTCTTTTTCTTCCTCGAATGGTAATGTAGAAGGCCCCGAAGCCGAATCAAACCCCTTCGTCTCAGACACCCATTGACCATTTTTCTTAATGATTTTTATGTGTTTGAGCGTAGTGGAATTTATAGTATCGGAGGGACGAGGTTTAATGAATGCTTCTTTATGAAGAGGGATGTCAAAATGTTTAACGATCTTAGTTAGAAGCATGCCATATGGAAGAGCTTTTGCAATGTTTGAGGAGTGAATGAGTTGCATGAGGCCTAAAGCGATAGTCGGGAAGTCCACTGGCCGACTGACGAGAAAGGAGTCGAAGAGGAAAATATCGAATTTGTTCACTTCATCCCGATACCCATTTTGGGGTAAAATCACATTTGAAATAATGGTTTGTAAAACTTTACACGGGAAAGTAAGTTGGTTCATTGAAGTTTTGGTGATGTTTTCAAAATCTTTACCTGTTACACGACGACAAGCGTCGATCGGATCGTAACCCTCCACCATAGGGTGGGTTTTGTGCATAAATTTTTGAATATTACACGGTTCAAGTTCAAGGATGCTATGAATAAGAGATTTGGAGACTGTGATTCGAACATTTTTAATGAAACATGTAATGTCAGCATCGCGAAAGGGAAAAGTCATGTTTTGATAAAATTCTCTCATTAGTCGTAGATATGTGTTTTCTTCTAAAGTGTAAATGGATGTCCAACCCATGTTCATGATAAATTCCTCTATTCTAAATGCAGGGGCATCGAAAGTAAAAGTGGGTAAATCAACATTTTTACCGGTTAGAATGGGTGCCTTTGGAAAGAGATTCGTCGGCATTTCGGGTTCAAGGTCCATATCTTCTTCCTCGAATGATGGAGATGGTGGACGACGCCTAGCCGTTTTGATGAAGACCCAGCCAAGAATATATCTTGAGAACCCACGACCAAGTTGAAACCAACCTAAGAAAGC
>CAIGRO010172716.1:0-10439 GCA_903798355.1 Fraxinus baroniana
ATACCATATGCAGGGATGAAGGTTTCTTTGGCTTGTACAAAGGACTCGGAGCAACATTATTGGTATATCTTCATCTCTTGCTTTGCTTCTTTGCATCTCTGGTTTTCTTTTCTCTTGCTGTTTGATAACTCATTTCATTTTTTTGGGTGGTTGCAGGGTGTTGGACCCAGTATAGCAATAAGCTTTTCTGTTTACGAGAGTTTGAGATCCTATTGGCATTCCCAAAGGTGAGAACATAGTTGTTGGGGGGCTGATGTATAATTTATTTAATATTCTTTATGTCCTAATCCTCATTATTCTAGATAATCATAATTTGATCTCTATCAGGCCCAATGATTCTGTTGTAGCAGTAAGCCTTGCTTGTGGCAGCCTTTCAGGCATTGCATCATCAACAGGTGATTGTGCTGTACTATCTGAAGACTGAAATGTATATTTTATGGAAAAATTGCAGCATTTGTCCCCAATTTTTAGTGTTTGTAGCAACTTGCTCCTCAATCTTTAAAATTAAAGAGGAAATAGGAAAAAAACTAAAGACGAAAGGAAAAGGGAAAAGAGAAGAACCTTTGCCAACCCACTCAAGGTTGTTTGGATCTTAAATTGGATCATATTGGTGTAGGGGTCTTGCGGATCGGATTGACGATTGTAATATCCTGCTAAAGAATGATCTGAAATATTGAAAAAGACAAAAATAAAATTTCTAAGAACAAATTAACAACTATAAGACAAACAATAAAAAGATATAAAAAAAAAAAATTTCAACTGCTGTCTACAACAACGATTTTTGTCAGAGTAACTATTCAGACATGATGCTAAAAAAGGTCTCATCTTTCCGAGCTTCTCTTCGTGCAGATATATCAAGAAGAACATCCAAATAATTGCTTGGCTGTGGATGAACTGTATCCTCGTTTTCTGCTATCCATTCATCATTCATAAGAGATATCATCTGGAATTGCAGTTATGTATGCCATAACTAGTGCTATCCTCGTTTTCTGTTATCCATTCACTAGTGCTATTCTTTTAGTGATCCTAGTGAATTGCAGTTATGTGTACGATCTGGATCGTTTTGTCTTTTTAGGATTGTAGGATCGTGCGATCTTACGATTCAGATCGCTATTTTGATAACCATGCACTCACTTCCCTGCAACAAACCAGCCCTGCCACTCAGTAAAGCGTATCACCATTCGCTGCTCTCATCTCCGCCCCTAATTTTGGCTTCTTGCACTCCTCCACCCCTATCTCCAAAACCGACCTCTCCTGACTTTGGGTTTCTGGGCAGTTTCCCCTGGTTTTGGGACCCAGTCCCTCCTCCTGGTATATTTTAGTTCTATGACCACGTGACTGTGAGGGGATGTATGTTGAAGGATTTTTCTTCCTGGTTTATTTGAGGGAGGAAAATGCTTTTTATTTTGTTTTATCTTTTAATGTAAAATAAGGTTAGAATTGTCCTTTTAACTAAAATTGGACAGAAGCAGTCCATAAAGAGCACTTACGCTACTATATTGAAAGGTTGGGGACTGTATTATGCAGTTTTTCCTATTGCAATTTTTCATATTTTATAATATATCTTGTATCTGGAAAGGTATCCTTATTCTTGTGTTTACATGTTCACCCTGTTAAGAGTTTGGTGGACTTTCCTGATTTGGAATTTTAGAATTCAATTGAACCTCTTGTGGATCTACATAGTTTAGTTTAACATGTTTCTGATCTTGGGTGTCTAAAATTACTGTTTACAATTAGGGAATCACGATAATACTTGGATGCTGGTTGAGGTGAATTTTGAACCCAATTTTCTTGTATAACTTTGGCCAGCTCTGTACACGCACAAAGGGAAAGTGTTAATAAAACGAGGCTTTAAATTAGGATCTAATATAATTGGTCGTCCCACTAGAAAGCATTATATGACATTTTTGTTTGTTTATGCGTAATGCGTTGCAGCAACATTCCCTTTGGATCTTGTGAGGCGAAGAATGCAATTGGAAGGGGCTGCTGGTAGGGCCCGAGTGTATAATACTGGGTTGTTTGGGACATTTAGGCACATTATCCATACTGAAGGCTTGCGTGGTCTGTATAGAGGGATTATGCCTGAATACTACAAGGTCGTTCCAAGTGTCGGGATTGCTTTCATGACGTATGAAACACTGAAGAAACTACTGTCACAAGGGCCTTTTAGTTCTTAATCTTTGCATCTAGCTAAAGATCTTCCTCCATGAAATTTGTAACCCTTGTTTCACCAAGCTAGGATGTGCAAGTAAGGATCAGTTTAGGTTAAAATATAAGGCAATCAGAATTAGTATGTGAGTTTTCCTCGTGTTCTTGAAAAAATTCTGTGGTGGTAAATTTTATGGTGGCTACCATGAACAATTTTTCGATGTGTAGGCTACTTGATAGCATTTTTCTTGTGTCAGTTTTATCGTTCGTAATATGTTTTTTTGTTATTTTTTATTGTTCTAGGGTCATTTTTATCATTATAAATGTTGTTGCCTCTTTTTGTTTCCTGTTCAAATTGTGTCTGTACTGATTTTATTCCATGAATTATAAAGAAGCACAGTACTATTTCCAAGTTGTTTTTGATGAGATGATGTTACCAATCCTGCATAGCATAATGCCAATAAAGTGGGGTGTGCAAGGCTTTTCTAAGGTAAAATGCAAATAGAATCGTCTTTCAGTGTAAAATGACAACCTATTCTACTTACCTGGCAGAAACAAACATGGCAGCACAGACCAGGCCGTCTATCTGGGCAAGTACCCCTAGAATTTTATTGGATATTTACTACAGGCCTTCCACAGAGAATTGTTGAAAAAATAACTAAACAGATTATGAATGGTATATTATTAAGCAGCTTTGTGCAGAACTCCTACAGCTTCTTCCCTGCTTTGGGACAAATCTTTCCCATCTTTGAATACAAGAAATTCCATCATCTCCACCCGGAAGAAAATGAAGCTTCCACATAAATGTGTGATGCAAGAACCGAAGTCTGTGCCAACCACACAGTGCCACGCTGGTCCATAACATTTATCAAAATTCTGTACAACACGAAGCAGCTTATTATTATGACAGCCCATACAATTCAATTACCGTCCTCGACTCACTACAGAGGCAGGTCTCTCAAGAGCTATGTAATACTCAAAAATAGTCGTTGCAATCCACCTAGTTTTAAATTGGGCGATTTAACAAAACTGAAAGTAGCTTCAGGTCTCCTCATTAACAATGAGAGTGGGGTCTGAGCCTGTACAAAGAAAGTGCCCAATATGCTTACAAAAATACCTCTTGTACAGTCATTTTACAGCCCCCTAATGACTGTAAGTGTAGGACTGTTCATATGCTAATAACAAAAATGATCTCCTACTCATGGTGGGTAGGATAAAATAAGTCCATAAGTGATGTGGTAACGTCATGTCAACGGTCCCATGTGGGTAAGATAACGCCTACACACCATGGGTAAGAGATCGTAGTCGTTATGAACCCATTATGATTACTTCGTTAAAGTGTAAACAGAAGTTCCGTGCCTACTAGACACGGGGATGGTCCTCGGTTTATGAAGGAATTGGGCATCTCATCCTTACATATTAGTCTTCTGGGAAGGAACCTTAAATCTCAACAGTCTTGGACTGTTTCACTGCTATGATTTTTATGAACATTAGACAAGAACGAGTGTTAGACAAATAATAAATACCTGTTTAATATAATGGGCTATGGATTGACAATCAGCAACTTCATGTAGATCCAGAGCCTGATAAGCCAACTCCATAGCATGGCTCTTCATTGCATCTGGCATGTCTGTTTCGCGAACGATTGCCTTTCCTTCCAACATTTTCAGTGGTAGTGTTTTTTCAAAGATTCTTTATACTCTGGTTGATGTGTTTATTTTCTGATTTATTGTTGCTTTATATTATAACGAGGAATTTGCAAAATAATGTTTGTGGACATTGAACGTGTGTAAATGGTTTCTTTGAACATTTTGATTTCTTACTTCCACAAAAAATCTCATCGAGTTTTTTGGGGTCAAACCTTGAGTGGCAAATCTCGTAGTCAAATTAGGCCACGGCCTAGGGTAATTTGGCGAAGTTTTGGCTTTAATTATAAAGGATTACTTACCACACGTTTGTCTATCTTAGATTCTTATGTATATAGACGACGACCGGACGACGGGATAAAATCTCACATCGAATAAAGATAAAAATATAGACCAATTTATAAGAATTTGTGTCACTCCTCTTAACAATGTTGACCTTTTAAGATAAAACTTCTAATTATAACATGATATCAGAGTTCATTAAACTTCAACGAACAATTCAATCCGATTAAGTTTCAAAAAAAATTGAGCATGCAGATTTCAAGATTGGTATGCTCAAACGAAACACTATCTTGCGGGGATATTTTAAGGGATAAAATCTCACATCGAATAAAGATGGAAATATAGATCAATTTATAAGAATTTGGACTACTCCTTTTAACAAGGTTGACCTTTTAAGATGAAACTCCAAATTTTAACGATATCTAACTTTTCTAGATTTCTCTTGAGATCGACGTATTCTTGCGGATGCTCCACAAAAATTATAGGTATTTTTCTATCAGAAAAGATCAAGCCCTCGAAGCGAGAGTATGTAGCATTCTGAGCCTGGCGATATTTTTTATCAATGAACTGTTTAACCAATTAAATAACCAGAAATTTAAAAGTGGTCCAAAGAGTAGTGAAATTTGGAAATTCTGTAGAAGGTTCGAATCTTCTATTCTGTATGGGGACAATGCTATCAGTTTCATACTGGTCCCGTCGAGTCTCAAGGCTCTGCTATGATTCATTGATGGAGTATTTTTCTGGTGAAGCAAAATCGTTCAGTCCTATTCTGGGTTCACATTATTTCTCCTTAGTTACGAGAAAAAGAAATTTATTTATTCTGCTGCTGCGATAATTTGTGTGTTCGTTTCTCAACAGAATTTGATAATCTATTCAACTAAATGGGAGAAAAAAAAAATTTGAGTTCACATTAGCTACCAAGATAAAGAAGTCTAATTACAATTTCAATGACAAGATGAAAAAAATGCAAAAAGGAGCAAAATTTAGAGTTCAAAAATGCAATTAAAAGGTGTGTGAAATTTGGATTTCTGTATCATCTTCCGATTCCAGTAGAGTTTGAGCCACAGAAGCCATTGTTGGGCGCTTGTTTCTGTCTTCCTCTACACAAGAAAGGCCTATTTTCTGCTAAACTTCCCTTCCAATCTTGGATCCACAAAAAAGATCTTGCTACATGTAGATAAAAAATTATATAATGGTTTACATGATGATACATGGCACTTTACCATTTGCGAGTTTAAAACACAATCAACTTTTTCTTCTAATCTTTTTTCTTCACATCATATTATGTAATCTATTATGTACAAGTAGCAAAATCCCCATAAGAATCTCTACCCAAAGGTACTGAATACACCTCCTGAGAATGATAAGAATTTAGCTCCTGTTCGATTCCCGTTAAAACAAAACTCTTTATTTCTCATACTTAATTTCAAACACACATTCACACAATAAAATATTTTACAAGTAAATTCAAATTTTTTTCCTACTTTATAATCACACATTTTCCAAAAATTACTATTCAAACCATCATTTTCCTTCAATTTCTCTTTATAATGGCTACCACACATAGACGCATAGTGGATAGCTTTGTTTTATCAACTATTTCTACAAAAGAAGTTATTGTAACCTTAAATAATTACTTTCTATTATATATATATATGTTTTTAGAAAAAAAAAATTGAATTGAGAAAAATAAAAGTTTCAAGTAAATTTTTTTTTTCATATTTAACTAATATTTATTTTATATTTTTGTTGGACCCTAAAGAATTTTAAATAAAAATATTATCATTTACAATTAGAGAGATGATTTTGTACACGGGCCCAAGTTGAGACCGATAAATTTTATTATGTAAACAATGTCATAATTTGTCAAACATTCATTTATTGAGATTTCATGATGTATAATATTTATTTCGGTATCATGAAGTCGATTTTGAATTATGGAGATGTGATGATAACTACTAGCTTAAATTACACGAATAATTGCATTAGGAGTCTTTAATTTATTATCTAAGTAGCAAGTTAGTTCTCAATATTTTATTATAGTTACAAAATCATTTCTTGACCATGCAACATCGTTTTAACTCTTATTTGATTATCAAATGGCCCTTCTATGTCCATCTTTTGTCAAACTAGGTTTTGTTTTCTAACTTGTATTGAGTACAAAAATTGAAGCGAGACATGTTTTTATGAGAATTACATAACAAGTTAATGATATCTGGACAATTTTATAGTTGTGTACTGATTGTGCGACTATAAAGTAGACTTCAAATATTTCATTCAAAACCAATTTGCTAATTGAACAATAGATTGGAGCTGCAATCTTTTCAAAATTGAAACATAAGCTTGGCAGATTCATAAATCAAAAACCATTCAAATGAGTTCAATATAAATCAGGGGTTCTTCTTATTTTAATAAAGAGAGATTCTTCAACAATTTGTATACAAGAGTTTTCACGTCACACTATGATGTGAATCAGAATTACATTCGAAAGAACCATTTTCTCAAATATTACAATCTCATACGGTTGTTTTTGACACCCTCCTTGCAAGAATTATCCAAGAAAGAACGCGATAAAACACGCAAAAGGCCAACATTATTCCGACATTTACCCACCTCATGTCCTTGTCAAGTCCTCGACTCTTCAACACGTCCCTTCCCGTGAGCGTGCATTCCGACTGACCACCAATTCTAGAGAGACATTCGTGTCTCTCGTTCCAATACTCATTCGTAAGCAGGGAATCCAACGGATACCTATAAAGCGATACATAGTACATGAAAAGCCAGTATTTTGGAATGAACTCTTTCGGAATGAAGTAGCCCGAAAAAAGAAAGAACGCGCCAAGAACAGTGCAAATCAGAGAATTCCCCGAGATGAAATCTGGAGAAACGACACTCAAGAACAGCACCAAAGAACTTGCCATCAGTACAATAAGCCAAACCACAAACATGAAAAATATGAAAGCAGAAATCGAGGGATTAAGTCCTACCATCCAATATAATGGGACGGAAAACAGAATGGCCACTACGAATAGAAAGGGAAAGAAGATTATGGTGTTGGCAATTAGGTACGAGGAAGTGTTGTAAGCTCCCCGCGATGCTTCCTTCATCAGAACGTGTCGTTCTTGAAGGTAAATCGGAAGGGCTTCAACTGTTGAAGATAGAAGAAAGCTAAGACTAAACGCGAATAGACCTAAACGTTCTGCGACTCCACCTTCGTCGTTCCTAACTTTTATATAAACGCTCCCTAGCCCCAACCCTCCTACAATGGCTTGCATTGTTCGCGCCAAGAATAACTGCTTTGTTCTATAGATTATCTTCCAAAATCTAACACAAAGCACCATTATCTCAAACAATCTCAAATAGTAAGTGTCACCTGCTGTTTGTCTGTCAACGAGCAATTCCTGAACTACATCGACTTCTTTTTTCCATATCAAACAGGAAACCTGTTTTCGTGCTTTATCCTCTTCACCAGAGACCAGATTTTTTGAGTACGACTCTTCTAACTTGGAAATAACTTCCATGGAAAACTCCAGGGCATTTATTTGCACCGGAATTGTATATCCCAATCTTGTAATAGTTTCTTCCAATGATTCAAGTGAACCATTGTGGACTACAGAGCCATTAGAAAGGATCAAGAATTTGGATATGTATTGAAAAATCCTATAGCTAGGCTGGTGAATAGACAAGACCATGATTCTTTGTTTAGCTTGAGCCATGGAGGAAAGCAACATGATAACTTGAAGAGCTGAAGTGCTATCTAGTCCTGAAGTTGGTTCGTCGAGGAGTAAAATAGGCGGATCGTGAATCATGTCTACTCCAATTGATACCCTCTTTTTTTCTCCACCAGAAATCCCTCGGTTTTCCTCATCCCCTACAAAACTATCCGCCACGTGAACAAGGCCGAGTTCTTGCATCAAGCCCTCGACTCGGTCTACTCTCTTTCTGTCGCTCATTTCTTTGAGCCTAAACTTTGCACTAAACATCAGTGTTTCCTTAACAGTGAGTAGAGGAAGTAAAGTGTCATCTTGAGCTACAAATCCACATATCTTCCTCAACTGAGCTTGACTAGTTATCTCATGACCATTAAGTGAAATACTCTTCGGATCAAAGTCCCTGTTTCTTACCCTCCCAGAAACAACTCGTAAGAGAGTAGACTTTCCGGTGCCACTTGGGCCAACTACAGCTAGAATCTCAGAACTTCTTGCTGTGAAAGAGACCGATTTCAGAATGTTGATCGGCTTATCCCTCTTCGTTCCACGGAAAATCATAGTGGATATTGACGAATTTCGGTGTATAGTGTAGGAAAGATTGGTAATACATAATTTGTTGACAGATTTGGATTGGTGATATTGTAATGGAGAGTGGTGTGAGGAAGAGGACTGACTGGTGGACTCTTCAGGCGAGCCAGACGTCGAGAAGAGTACAACTGAATCTTCTTCCAGGCTCGGTCTTGAAGGTTGAAAGCATGAGGCCATTGTTTCTAGCTCCAAGTGTATGAAATTGTGGATTGGGTGGTGGGGGGAGGTGGTCGATTTGAAGGGAGGGGGTTTGTAGTTTGGAAGAGGAGGGTAGACCTACCAGCCAGATTTCTGCAAACGTTTCCTAATATGGTTGAAGAAGGTAAAACATTTGGCAATGGTTGGTGATCCAATGAGTTTGACTAACTAACTTTGCATATATTTATACGTATCTACAATATTCTAAGGTCCATAGGATAAGTTATTATAAGCAGTCAAAATTTGATGCAAAACCTGGGGGAAGACACCCGAAAACATGGTGACGAAATTCATACTCCAATTCCGTATAAAACCTAAGAGCATATTTGATACGCAAAATTGCCTGGACAATAATAAACAAGTATCTCACATGTCTCTTTGCATTAAGCATATTTAATCTAACGTAGCAAACATGCCAACTCTGCATATGCAACCTAAACGGCTTACAAGGCTTATCTCACGAGAGATTTCCACCAAATTTTAGTCGTGCTTGAGTAAGGATTGTGCCCTCTAGTTTCATTAAGCCCCTATTTGGCCCTCATTTTTCCTCAAGCTCATTTTCAACCACATATTTCATGAGATCCATAATTTTTATCATATTTTCAACCGCGCATTTCATCAGCTTTTATCAAAATTTACTAAAAATCTAATTTTAATCCAAACTAAACAAAGGGCTATGATACTGATTTAAATTCAAAAGCAACAAAACTTGTCAAACAGCAGAACCTGCTATTAAATTGAGTACCTTCAACATTCTTTGAATTAAATATGATTATTTACAAAACAGTCTTTCATCCCAATGGACAAGGCGACCGAAAGAGTTAAGAATTGCTGTATATAAAAATATTTACAGAGTAAAGCATGATTTTCATTCCCAGTTGCTCTGCACTGGTTTTCATGGTGGGGTTGGCTGATCCTCAGACTTGAAGACGGCCATTATTCGAGACTCTGAAACAAGCTGCCTCTTATTAAGGACGTCAATGTAATTTTGAATTCTATTCCGGTCTGAGCTTTTGGGAGAAAATGGGGGATTTAGATCGAGGGATGGAGCTTCCACCAGAAGAAATGTCAACAGCCGAACTGCATTTGAATAATAACTTATGGCAACTACCGTATCGCCCATATACTCGTCAACCTGAAATCCCATGCACAGCGCAATTAAACAATTTTAGAAATTGTATATAGGTTTTGACATTCCCCAAAACAAAATTTCAGTAACCTACATTTAAATAATTCTCAACTCTTGTATAATTGAAGTCAGAAATTGTTGCACGAAACAAAGTCTCCAAGGTAGAATAGTAAAATTAATAATCAAGAACAAAACTGAAGGATAAAAAGTGATGCAATACAACAATAATTACTAAGAATTTTTTTACCTCACTGTTGTGCGGATTCAACATTTTCATCTACTAAATTTATTAGAATTTGATCAAATATATAACATAAAATGAACAATGGACAATGAAATATTCATATGGATTTATTGCCATTGTGGATCATGCACATCTGGATTTTGCAGTGGTCTAGGCTTTGACCCAAAAGCCCGCTTTGGATTGTGACGACCACTTCATTGGCAGCCAGGAGAAGATGACATTCTAATCACTCCAAAATCTATTTTAGTCACTCTAACAATATAGTCATTTCATTATGAAATTCAATTTACTGCCATGTTTGGCCAAGCTTCAAAAGTTCGTTTCAATTTTTCAGTAGCTTACTTCATTTCTGTCTCACATAAAGTTCAATCTGAGACCAAGTATGACAAAGAGAGTTTTTAAGCTGGTCAAACATAATTTAAAATGACCACAAAACTAGTTGTAATGGCAACAAGCTATTTAAAATGTCAGCATGTTATTTTGGGTCACAGTGT
>CAIGRO010172754.1:0-12655 GCA_903798355.1 Fraxinus baroniana
ATTGCCATTTGAAATTATGTGTGATGCTAGTGATTTTGCAGTAGGTGTTGTTCTTGGGCAACGAAAGGAAGGTAAGCCTTTTGTGATTTACTATGCTAGTAGGACTCTAAATGGCGCTCAAATGAATTATTCCACTACTGAAAAAGAATTACTGCTGTAGTTTCTGCTCTTGATAAATTTCGTTTTTATTTGATTGGCTTTCCCATTATAATTTTCACAGATAATACCACCCTTAAGGTGCGTTTAATACAGTGGATTTTACTGTTATTGGAATTTGACATCACCTTAAAGAAAAAATAAGGTGGAGAATGTGGTAGCCGGGCATTTGTCAAGGTTGACTTTTGAAGAGAATGCGAATCCATTACCAATAAGAGACGATTTTCCAGATGACCATTTATTTTCTGTTTTCTCTCTACCATGGTTTGCTTGCATTGTAAATCACATGGCTACAGTCAAATTTCAGTAGAGTGTAGTGCACAAGATAAGAGAAAGTTCATGGTTGAGGTACATAAGTTTTATTGGGATGACCCATGTCTATGTAAATACTGCCCTGATCAGATTTAAGATGTTGTGTCCTTGATGAGGAGAAATCTTTCGTACTCAATTTCTGTCATGCCCAAGCATGTGGAGGCCATTTTTCCATAAGAAGACCGCTGCAAAAAATTTTTGCAAAGTGGTTTTTATTGGCTCACTTTGTTTNTGTCATGCCCAAGCATGTGGAGGCCATTTTTCCATAAGAAGACCGCTGCAAAAAATTTTTGCAAAGTGGTTTTTATTGGCTCACTTTGTTTAAAGATACTAATATCTATTGTAAATCTTATGAGAGGTGCCGAAAGCTTGGTGCTTTGTCCCAGTGTAACATGATACCCTTGAACCCCATTTTAGTGATAGAAATATTTGATTGTTGGGGAATTGACTTCATGGGGCCCTTTCTACCTTCTTTGGGTTACGTATACATCATTGTGGCTATAGATTATGTTTCTAAATGGGTAGAGGCAGTAGCTTGTATAGCTAATGATAATAAAACATTTGTTAAATTTCTTAAAGAAAATGTCTTGTCTAGGTTTGGCACACCACAAGTTATTATTAGTCACAACGACACACACTTTTGCAACCGTTCATTTGAAGCACTAATGACAAAGCATGGGTTTGTTCATAAAATTTTTACTACTTATCACCGTAGAATTAGTTAATAGGGAAATCAAACAAATTTTGGAGAAAATGGTGAACTCCAATCGTAAAGATTGGTCCTTAAGACTAAATGATGCACTTTGGGGTTACCGTACAGCTTATAAGACCTCCTTAGGCATGTTACCTTATACACTTGTTTTTGGAAAGTCTTGCCATTTACCTATAGAATTTGAGCACTGAGCCTATTGGGCTATCAAACACTTTAATTTTGACCTAGAAGAGGGTGGGGGGAGGAGGGTAAGCTTAGGAAGTTTCAGTTGACTAAGTTGGAACAGTTTAAAAATGATGCATATGAAAATTCTATAATCTAGAAGTGAAAAATGAAAGCATTTCATGATAAAAACATTCTTAGGAAAATATTTGAAACAAATCAGAAAGTATACTCGTATGATTGTAAACTTCATAGGCACCAAGGAAAACTTAGATCTAGGTAGACTGGTCCTTTCGTGGTGAAACAAGTTTCTGAAAATGGGGCAATTGAAATTGAGGATCCTAATGATGGTAGAGTGTTTAAATTGAATGGGCAGCATCTCAAGATAGTTTATGGACAACATGTGTCTACACTGGAAGAAGTTCATCTTGCAGACCCTGTTTACCATCTTTGACATCACTCAAGTATATTCTTCACTTTACTTTTCTTTATATTAGTTTTATTTTTCGTTTCTTGCTTTATTTTTTTCCATTGAGCACTTTTCAGGTTAACCATCGTTCAAACTCTATGTTTATTTATTTCAATATTCAGATTATACCCTTCCTATTGGTAGGCATGCTTAGACAGTGAGGACAATGTCCGATTTGGTTGAGGGGGAGAGTTCATTGTTAAGTTTGTGTGAATTGTATAGTCATCATAGAATTTTTCAAAGAAATTTTTCTTTCGCTCAAGTCTCTAAATTATTGTGGTTTAAAGTGTGTTTTAAAAAGTCTTGGGAGCGTTGTAAAGCAAGGTAAAAATTGTAGAGTGAAAACCGAGTTTTTAGTAAAAATTGACCAAAAAATTGAGCTTGTTGGCACGAAAATCGAGGCCTCGAAGATCTTGAATGGTCGAACGTGGAAAATAGTTGAATTTGAAAAAATTTGCCTTATTGGTAACATTAATGCGGTCACATGTCATGGGTTAGGGCCTAACTTGGCCCTGACACTTTTCTCTATGTGACCTAACCAGTAATTCTATGCGGTCGCATAGAGTTAACAAAAAGCCCAAAAATCAATTTTAAAAACAGAACACCACCCACACAACACACACCTGGTTCCTCTCCTTCATGCTCTCATCCACGCACATGAACACATACACTCATCAATTTTACACTTAGGCTTTGAACACACACGACACGGGGTTTCATCCTCAACATCACATCCTACGTCAAGGTATGTTAACAATTTTTTTTACTTCATGCTATGTAATCTTTTTTAGTTTCTTTGGGGCATGACATTGAATGTCTGAGATGGAGTCTGGGTATTAGATAGTGATTAAATTATGCTTGTGTGTTGAATTGAGAAAAAATTGTGGCTTGATTAATATCATTGTTTTGAAAGTTCAAAAAAATAATGCCTTCAAAGTGCTTGATAAAATGCACGTGTGAAAATTGGTGTTGAATTAGGGTTCATAACATGATTGTTATGTGTTTTTGCATGACTTTTGTGTTAAACTTCACTGACTAATGCATTTGGAAACACCAAAACTTAAAATGTCATACATAGGCATGACATGGCTTGCAAAACTCACTTCACGTCACTCACTTTGTCCTTTTGTTTCCTAACTCAAATGAAGTCCTTTTGACCTCAGATTTGAACATGTGCTAGACTAATAACATTATTTCATGTGCCTAGAGATTGCTTGGGAAAATTCCGATTTTTCTCGACGGTGTCCGAAGACGAACATGCTTGGTCGAACACGATTTGAAATGCAAAATTTCCTTTGTTTGAGTAGATATTGGATTTATGCACTACATTATTAATCTTTATGATAAAACCCATGTTTCATTGCACATTTTGTCAAGCATGGCACCGTTACATTGCGTCATGCTTTGCTTGACATATTCCTTGAATTATTTTTTTTTATTGTGACATAAGTTTAGGGATTTGATGCTCAACTTCTTATATTATCTCCAAGTACTATGGTATTTATTTATTTATCATAGTTAACTTACAAGTTTTAATTCTTGTTGTGTTTATAGAATTCCTCTTAAGCACACCTCCAAAGGAAAGGAAAATGTGGCCTCCACTTCGAGTACTACACGAACAAAGGGACCTGAAGGAGGAATGCAGAGATTTTTGGATCAAGAGCCACCACGCGATACTCAGATGTCATTAGCCGCTAGCCATGGCTTCCAAAACAGCTGGTCAGATTAGAACATTTTCCCAGATTTGAGATCGTGACTTTGGTACGAAACGGCGATTGGGCTAAAGTGGTTGAAAGACCTTACTTAGTATATGAAGGCCTGGTTCGCGAATTTTATTCGAACTTCAATAGTGACATAGACACTCCGAAGTCTGAGCATCTATATCAGATGTGAGTAAGGGACATTAGGAAAGTCCTACTTGGGCGTGAAGATGCGTGACCGTTACAAATGCCAGCATGGCATCAGATTGAGCTCACACCGTCCATAGCCAATCTATGGCTATTTATTTGCCATAACATCGAGCTACCTCAAACAGGACTACATTCAATGATCTGACGGTCGATTTTAATTCATGGATAAATCAATGTCACACAATGATAAAACAAGAGCATGCATTAGAAAACTTGCCTACTACGAGAAAGATTCCTAGACAATTGTGTCACCAACTTGGTCAAACGACTCACTTGATTAGTAAGGAACCCAATTCTACAAACAAACTCCTAATTTCTATTCCTATTAAAGCCCCTAATTCTTTGTATATTCAAGAATTGATGACATCTAGGGCGTATATGTCATAACTCACCGCAATGAAAGCAAGTCAAGACAAACCTAGGATCAATGTTATGTAGATACTGACGTCTATTCCTAGGCCAAAGAGTCCTACGCTGTCTTGTAGGCCTCTGTCTAACAAATTCCTTATCCTTAAGATAGAGGTTAGGCACATGTTTGGGCTGGTCAGTGTACAAATATGGTATTAGAAGTACTAGCAATGTTTTCCTTAAAACCTAGACCTCCCTTATTTCCAGCCGGCTTGCCCATTGCTAAAATGTTATCTAACTTTTCAAAACTACTAGAAAATGCAAGCAGTTGAGACTTGGAACACTCTAGATCGCTCAGAAGATTTTTAACCTGAATTTCTAAGATTTCCTTTTCAACTATCAGTTCATTAGCTATCCTAGTGGTGTTCTCAAGCTCACTAGTGAGATTCCTACCTGAGTATCTAAAGATTCATCCACGGATTTCAACTCACTCAAGATTGAGGTAGATTCCTGGATGTAAGCTAATAGCTTCTCATTTTCTGACTCAAGTTCCATGACTTTCGTACTTAAGGCTTTATTTTTAGTTAGAATCTTAAGACTCTCCTCATATATCTTATCATAAGCCTCATGGATCTCTTCATCACTATCAAACTCTTTCTCACTCCCATACTCCTCACTACAACTAACACTCTCAGTCTTCTCACTTCCCTTATCAGATTCAGTCTTAACTCTAGATGTGAACACCATATATGCAAGGCCTTCTCGTGGTCATATTAAGCAAATCAAAGACCAACTAAAACAGACAACGAAGGGCTCTCAAATGATCTCTAAGTACATGCAGGGCATTAAGTCTTGAGCTGATGAACTTACTGTCCTTGGTAAGCCACTTAATCATGAAAACCTTATTGAGAGAATTCTGGACGGCTTTGATGATGATTATCAACTTGTTATTGATCAATTAATGGTCATGATACCCCAATTTCCTTCGATGAACTCCATGAAAAACTAATCAACAAGGAACTCTCACTTCATCAGAAAAATCAGTTCATCACCTTTTCCGGCTACTGCAAATCCAACCAATATCAGATCCACTACAAAGAACTACAGCAATCGCCCCTCACGAGCTCCCAGACAATCTTCTCCTTAAGGGATTGATGGGGGTCCTCATACAAACTATAGGGATGGACACCCCCCTCCTCGACCATTCCTCGATCGCTGCCAGTGGTGTACTATTCAGGGACATGTTGTCTCTAGATGCTCAGTGTTTCGCCAACAACAACTACATATACAGCCACCTCCTCGTCCTGGCAACCAATGGCAGTCTCGTCCTCCTACACCTTGGCAACCTCGAGCTCATATTGCAACCGTCAACACTTCTACCAATTCAAATTGGCTTCTTGACAGTGGAGCATCTCATCATGTCACTGCTGACTTGAATAATCTCTCCTTTCACACACCTTATGATGACACAGATGACATTATGATTGGAGATGGCACGGGTCTTCCTATTTCCCACACTGGTTCTGTCTCTCTCTCTCTATTGCCTCCCAAACCTTTTCTTTATCTAATGTTCTTTGCGTACCTACAATGAAAAGAAATTTTATCTCTATTTCACAGTTTTGTCATTCTAATAACACCTCCATTGAATTCTTACCCACTTCATTTTTGGTGAAGGATCTACGTACGGGGGCAATCCTTTTACAAGGTCGGACTAAGGATGGTATGTATGAGTGGCCAAATTCTTCTAAGACATCTCCATTAATTACTTTCTCCAGTGTCAAAACCATCCGAATGGCATCATAGGCTAGGTCATCCGTCGTCCTCTATTTTTAAGCACATTGCGACTTCATTTCCACTAGAACTTTCAAGCACTTTTAATACGAATTTCAATTTTAATTCCTGTCATTGCAATAAAAGTCACAAATTACCATTTTCAATTTCAACTCTTGCAACCTCATCTCCTCTCGAAGTTATTTTCTTTGATGTATGGACTTGTCCTATTCATTCTGTTGACGACTTCAAATACTATGTAATTTTTGTTGATCACTTCACCAAATATATTTGGTTATACCAACTAGGAAATCTCATGTGTTGGATGTTTTTGATCGCTTCAAGTCTCTAGTTGAAAATCACTTCCAACGTAAAATTCGTACCCTCTACTCTGATAATGGGGGAGAATATCAAGCTATTTCCACCTTCTTAGTGACCAATGGTGTGTCTCATCTCACCTCTCCTCTATACGCCGGAAAATAATGGGTACTCTGAGCGTCGTCATCGTCACATAGTTGAAACTGGGTTGTCCCTCCTCTCGCATGCTTCCATGCCCGTGTCCCATTGGTCCTTCGTATTCTCCACTGCGGTCTATCTTATAAATCGGCTTTCCACCCCTACTCTCGACCTTCTCTCACCATATACCAAACTGTTTGGCACCGCACCCAACTATTCTAAACTTAGTCGTTTTGGGTGCCTGTGTTATCCTTGGCTTCGGCAATACACCTCTCACAAACTTGTACCCCGCTCTTCTCCATGTGTGTTTATAGGGTACTCATCCACTCAAAGTGCCTACCTGTGTCTAGACCCCTCCTCCTCACGTATCTACACTTTTCGTCATGTCAAATTTGATACTACTCAAACTGATCTCGATCGTCCTTCTTCAGTCACACTTTTTCACTGGTGTCCCATGTCACTTCTGGTCATCGACACATCATCCTCTACATCCGGCTCGACACCCCCACCAATCACCACCTCCAACCACCCTATACCACCACAAATGGCCCCAAACTCGAGTCCTATCGCAGCCACACCAGACATCCAACGCGGCTATCTCGAAACTCATATTCCTAATACTGTTGTCCCATCCTCCATCACGGACGCACTAATACCATCCTACCAATCTCAAACACCCACTTCCGCTCCACCAACCACTTCATCCATCACTTCCCAACCCCCTGAATCAACATCCTCAAGGTTCTTGGCCCCTTAACATACTTCCTTGGGGTTGAAGTTACTACCCATGCTCATGGCCTCTTTCTCAATCAACGTCGCTATATCCTTGATCTCCTCACTCGAACAGGCATGACCAATACAAAGCCCGTTACAATGCCTCTTGCCACCAGTCCACTATTCACACTACACTCCGGTACATCTTTATCTGATCCCTCTGAGTTCAGGACTATTGTAGTCAGGCTCCAATACCTCTCACTGACACGCCCCAGACATTGCTTATATGGTGAATAAATTGTCTCAGTTTATGCACCGACCTACCGGTGAACATTGGAATGCTGTTAAACGCCTATTGCGCTATCTCAGTGGCACTCTTGATCAGGGTATCACGCTTCATCGCCATTCCAGTTTAGCTCTTCATGCCTTCTCTGATGCCGATTGGGCGGGTAACAAAGATGACTTCACCTCCACTAGTGCATACCTTGTTTATCTTGGTCACAATCCAATTTCCTGGAGTTCTAAGAAGCAACGTACCATTGCATGCTCCTCTACTGAAGTTGAGTATCGCTCAGTTGTGGCCACGACTGCCGAAATTCACTGGATCTGCTCCCTTCTCACTGACTTTGGTGTTACCCTTCCTCAACAACCTATGATCTACTGTGACAATGTCGGTGCCACCAACCTATGCTCTAATCCAGTTTTTCATTCACGTATGAAACATGTTGCTTTAGATTATCACTTCATTCGAGAACAAGTTCAGAATGGTATGCTTCGGGTGACTCATGTCTCCTCTGCTGATCAGCTAGCGGATGCACTCACCAAACCACTTCCGCGCCAACAGTTTCAATTTCTCAAGACCAAGATTGGACTTTCATCTCGACCGTCCATCTTGCGGGGGCATAATAAAGATAAAGAGGATATTCAGGGATCTAATTGACTATATCAAGGGATTGATGAAATCAAAGGATTTTCACATTTGCAAATTATGTAATCATCTTTAATTGATTTGTAATTACGCCTAATTTGTTTCCATACCTTCCTTGGGAGATTTGACTCCGGACTATAACATGTATATATAGCACAGTAATAAATGAGAAAGCTATGCCATAATTTACCAACTCTTGTCTCTCTCTCTAAATTGTTTTATACTCAACTAACATGATGTCCATGCACAATTCTCTCAAGCTTAATAGAAAAAAAATATTAAAAAAAAAAAGAAAAAGATAAAAGTAGTCATCTTTCTTTATCCTTTACAAAAGGAAATTCAACAGAAAACACAACTTTTGCTATTAGATTTCGTGACTTTAATTTAATATTAACTGACATGGACAGAAGCGTGAATAATGACCAATGAAGATTAAAATTCTTTGAATTCAATTAAATATTGAGAAACGATCAAAGAAAACAATCAAAATCCATGGATTCACGTATAATGTTGTTATTGATAATCAAGACTCATCGATTTGCGCACAAAGAACCCGAAGCCTTCGGTCAACAATTGACGTGGAAGTCTCAACATGTTAAGATGTGACAAGATGCCAAGACCCTGCTAGATGAACATGGCCTACAACTTAACCCCAAATGATAATAACCAAAACAGAAAACAGAAAGATGAAAAACGGGCATATTCACTTTTTCTATTATCCCTTAATCAAACTTATTAGTTTCTCAACATCAATCTGTGCCCACAAGACAAAAAACTGCAAAATACAACGAAAACAAAACATATGACACATTACTTAATATTAGCATATTCTTCCAACAAGAAAGTGATTGATAGTTACGAGTAACTAGAAAGTATTTGGATCAAAGAAACTCAACGCTTATAGGTTGAGGATAGTCGACTTTGAACATAGGGACTGTGAAGAAATTTTAGTTCAGTCAATTTATCTTACCACGTAGATCCTGGAAATATGATCTGGGATTGCTTTCAAATCTTTGCCTCGAAATCCTTGTAGCATTTTTCCTTTTCGGGGCTTTCATAGTCTTTACTCCAGCTATCTTTCTGCAGTTGAAGCAGACGAAGTGTTAGAATTAGGTTATGACCCAAATTCTTGTTGAATGTTTGATTGGAAATACTGTCGGAGGAGTATTGGAATTGGTACTAGACTTGAAGATGTCTTTAAGGAGTTCAAGGTGATTTTGAGTCTTATTCTTATTTCATTTCAAATTTTCCATTATTGATTTTACCCATTGTAGTTGGATTTCACCTTATTTTAAACTCTTCATGTATTAATTCTCCTAGTATGTTAAGGAGTGTTTAGTTATAAATATGTGGTGTACAATACATATTGGAATTGATCAATTGTCCTATTAGTTATTGGTTCAAAAAGATCATTTGTAACTCCTTCCTAATAATTATAGTGAATTCTTCGCCTCTACCTGTGGTTTTCTCGGATTTGGGTTTCCACGTAAATCTTGTTTTCTGCGTGATCCATTATTTTCATATTTTTCATATTATTTTCATCTTTAATTATTTAGTCGGATTCATAATTGTGAAAAGATAAGAAAATAATTGCAACTTGAATAAAAGATGACCAGAACACAAGAATAAAGAGAATGGACATTTTATTATGGAGATATAATACAAAGATTATGTGTTTACAATGTTCTAACTTCTTCTTAATCATAATGAAGAGCCAAGTATATAGGTAATAAATAGGGGACGTTCAAACCCTTATAATAGAGTTGTAGATGAAGTAGAATGTCAAAAATGAAGTTCAAAACAGAAAAGGAGACAAAAAGAGCGAAGATGGTAGAAGAAGTGGCACAGTTGCGCTAGCTGCTATTAATATTTACGGTTGCAACGCCTAGGCTACTCGTCTCTGACCCAAAGTCCTTCCAATTATATTTTTCTTCATTTCAAAGTCTTCTTTAGCTCCAACACTTCCAATGGGCTTCCAAGTAGAATTTCAGTTAAAATTTGTTAAGAAAACTTGAATAGGATTTCAAAATTGCATTCCAAATAGGTTTTTAATTAATGTGCACTTTAATTAGAATTCTCAGTTATCTTCAATTAAAAATTTGGGTCACACCCTAATTACAACAATCTCCACTTTGACACGAATTTCACTACAATGAACAAAATTTCAAAAATTAGTGGCAAGGAATAAACATGAATTCTTCAATGAAAAACACAAACAAATTTCTCCATTAGAAATTCCAATTGAAAATATTCTCCACTTCTGCTACCCCCGACTAGGGGCCAAAATGATTTAATGATCACCAAACAAGGTTGAAACTAGCCATGTAATAGAAGCACAACTGAATGCATCAAAAGAAGGATCTTCGCCAGCATCGACACCCTCAACCACATTCAAACTATCAACAAAATCAGCAGAATTATACGTGTGGAATCTTATGGCAAAAAATGTGGTCTATTTCTGGCAATTGAATATGATAACACCTTCGATACTGGTGGCAAGACATATTTACATGTACCTTCAAAATTTAACTGAGATGTATTCTTAAACGAAGACCCCAAATTAGACTTCAACTGTACAAAAGCCAAATATAAATCCATTTGAGTTTTTAAAATATGATGATTACTCAAAAATTCCGTATAACATTGCAAGCTATATAAATGGAATTTTCTATGTCCCATCAGAACAACGTGGGCTCCTTTGATAGCTTTCAAAAATCCGCAATCAATTGTGTCATTGTACCCTTTTGAATAAAAATACTTAGGAGATAAGATTATTGTCCAGATCTGGAACGTGTCTCACTACATCAAGTGTTCTAACCGTTCCATCAAACATATTTATTCTAACCCGACCAATACAAACTATCTGACAAGGAGTGTTATTATTGACTATCACAACAAGTTTTGAAACTCCTTCATACGTTTAAAACAACTCCCGATTAGAAGTCGTATGGAAAGTGCAAGTTGTATCCAAAATTCAAGCTTCGTCGGGTTTGGAGTTGTAGTCAGACATAAGTAGAAGCTCTCCATTACTGCTAGGATTTTCTGTAATACTTGCTTCCCCTAAAGTTTCTAATTGTTGATTTGCAGTTAACTTTGATTTATTCTACAACTTATGACAATCATTTACCAAGTACCCCTTTTTCTTGCAATAATCACAAAATTTGAAATTAGATTTTGACTTCCCTCTTGAACGACTACCATAAATAATGAGATCATCTTCATGATCCCCAGATGCTATAAGATTCTTCATCTTCTCCTTTGAATATAGAGTATAGTAGATTTTTTCAAGGGTGAGAATATTACGACTATATAAAATTGTGTCTCTAAAAGAAATGTATGAGCCGGGCAATAAACACAACAAAATCAATCCCAAGTCTTCTTCATCATATTTGACCTCCAAGGTCTCCAAATCAGCGACGATTTCTTTAAAAATAGCTAGGTGATCTTCAAGGGATGTACCTTTTGTCAAACTATGAGAATATAGGCGTTGCTTCAGATGCAATTTGCTAGTAAGACTTTTCGTCATGCATAATTGCTCCAATTTTAATCATAATGCAGCGGCTGATTTCTCCTTCAAAATGTCCTAAAGAATATTATTGGGAAGATGAAGATGTATTTGAGATAGGGCATTTCGATCCATCCGTTGTTTCTTCTCCATATTTCAAGTTTTAGACATCTTGTTAAATCCAAACAACGCGTCGTACAAATTCATTTGAACGAGTACTATTAATATCTTTACCCGTCACAAAGAGAATCTTATATTGCAATCTAATAGTGGAATATCATACTTCATTGTTACCATCACGAAAACCTTAATCTCCCAAAAATTTCAACACGAAAAGCTCTGATATCAATTGTTAAGGAAACTGGAATACTATGATACCAATTTGTTGTGAAAAGATAAGTGATTAAGTACAATATGAAGTAAATATCACAAGAACACAAGAATAATTTGAATAGAATGGAGATTTTATTATAATATGGAGAAAGAATATTAAGATTGTGTGTTTAACATATTTCTAACTTCTTTAAAATCATAATGAAGAACTAACTATGTATAAGAAACAAATAGGGGACGTCCAAACGCTTATAGTAAAACTATAGATGAAATAGAATGCCAAAAACGGAAAAAGGAGACCAAAACAGTGAAGAGGGCACAATAGGTGGTGTTGCAGCGCCTTGCTGTTAATATTTATAGCTGCAACGCCTAAGTGCCTTGTCTCCGACCCAAATTCCTTCCAAAAAAATTTTCTTCATTCCAAAATTTTCTTTGAGCCCAACACAAATTCTTACTCCCAATGAGATTCCAAGTAGAATTTCAATTAGAATTTGCCAAGAAAATTTGAATAAGATTTCACAATTGCATTCCAAATAGGATTCTAATTAATGTGTGTTTCAATTAGAATTCTCTATTATCTTCAACAAATAATTGGAGTCACACCCAGATTCTAACACAAAGAGACACAACAACAGTCCTATGATGATAATGATAATGCTTCCTCGCACTATTTTTGTGTCGTCTGAAGTATTTTCATGTTCCAACCAAATTTCCATAGCCTAAATCTCATTTTTTTTGCACCCAAAATGCAACCATCTTGTTATATTGTGTAATATAAATTGTGGCTCTTGTAACTTTGGATTCTCATGAGGGAACAACAATATTATTCCTTATCCTTGTTTAGGTTTTGATCCATGTAACTGAGACACTTGTCTTCCAC
>CAIGRO010172777.1:0-31373 GCA_903798355.1 Fraxinus baroniana
TCTCAAAATTGAATTTGGAATCATTTACCTCAACGGCAACAGTTCAGGTTTCTTCCATTTTTTTTTTAGATTTCCATAATTTCTTCAATTCAAGGCCAAAATATATGTTTTTTATATCGTTGGAAAGGTATCAAGAAGATCTATCAAACCATACCAAATAGTTATATGAATTAGTTATCATGTGATTAAGTTTTGGGTTTTACCGATTTTAATGCAAAAAATTCGATTTTCATCCAAAACTTCGAAACCTCATAACTTCTTCATTTAAGTCCAAAATTTGTGTTCTTTATATGTTGGAAATCTTATGAGAAGACCTTTCTAACGATATTAATTTTACTACATGAAGATGAACGAGCAGATGACAGTAAATATTTAAAGTTTCTGCAATTTTATCTAGGGTTTCATTTTTCTCCAAATTTATAAAACCAAGAATTTTCAAACTTTGCAGATATGATCTACATCATATAAGGAATATTATGTAAAAATTTCGTGAATTTATGTTGCATATTTCATGACATACCATTAACAATGCTTCAAGTTTCAATAAAAATGACATACATGCATACATTTTTCAACATAATAATTCCATTCACAACAAGATAGTATGCAAGGGAAACGACTTTTACAGCTCTGAGAATTCGCCGCATTCTTTAACATGAATTTCGGGTCAAAAAACTTACTTTAAATGATGAATTTCAAGATCTTTTAATGGTTGAATCACATTACATTCCAAAACTCCAACAATCTGCATTTCTTGTTTTTCAATGGCCCCAATCCCGATCACAATGGAAGGGGATTATTATCTACAATTTAAGTGTCAATTTTTGTGAGATTTCATGTCCAAAATATGGTTAAGGACTGTTCAGTTTTGTAGTAAATTTTCATACGAATATTCACTATATTTTTCATGCTTTTTTTTTTCCTTCTATTTTCCATGCATAATCATTGGAGGTTATATGGAGCTAAGGGTTGTTTGGGAGTTATATGTTTGAACTTCAAATTCAAATCACTGCCTCCAACCCTTTTAATAACTTGTGGGTTGGGTCATCCCACATGGGCGACCCACGACTCCTATTTTTCTAACAAAAAGTATTTAAAGCACACTTTGTACTTGTGTTTATCAATAAATTAATGAAGCTATTATTTTCATTCACCATTTTTATATATCTTCAACCTTTTTCTATTTCTTTTTAAAAAAAAACCATGTTATATTTTTAGCATTATGTAAATTTACTTAAATGGACTAGAATAAAATCTATCAATTTAAATTTGTTCACTAATATTCAATGCGCATTAAATGCTTTTGAATTTATATTATTTTAGACTTTAAAGTCAAAACAAACAAACAAACAATGGAATAGATATCGTTAGACCTAAGACATATACTTCCTTCGTCCCAAAAAAATAGTCCTATGGTTATTTTCACACAGATTAAGAAATGGTAGTTAGTATAGTTAGAGTATTAAATTTTACTATGTTTTTCTATCTATACCATTTATCCCTTATCTAGGTAATTTGTGTCTATTATACCAAGATGTATTAAATAAGGGTATATGTGGAAATGAAAAATTTAATACATATTTAAAAGACTAAATATATTCACACTACATTTTCTTATAAGTGCGCCACATTTTAATTGCATAAATTGTTTATTGCCAAAATGGAAACATGACTATCTTTTTTAGACGGAGGGAGTAGTAATATACGAAGAAGACTTTAAAAAGGCAAGGATCATTTTATTTTTGAATTATGTCAATGCTCTATTTGGCACTATAAATAATTTATACTGTGTGTTTGAAAAATGTCAATGGCTCTTTTCGTGATCAAAGTTGGCTGCAGCCGTTTTAATGTTGTGTTTGTCGGTTCTTCAAATTTCAATGTCGAAGTTCAAGGCTTAGAAAAAATAAATGTCGAATTAGAAGATGAAATGTTGGAAGTAGATGAATACAAGGAGATAATAATCTTGTAGTTGAAGCCATTATTGGAGGGGAAAAATCTGGAAAGCTGTGTGAATTATTGGGTGACCATTGTTGTAGGAGATGAAGCATTTGACAAATGATTACACAAATATACATTTTGGTTTTATTAGCGATGCTTAGTATCTAGACATTTAATGGGTGCTTGTCTGCAAGTACCAAACTACCAAAAATATTTGCAATAAACCTGGAAAAAACTTAGCAACTATTCAAGAAAGAAGATAAAAAAAGCACAATTTTCAAACACAAGTGATCTTGATAAATAATTTTTGAACACGAATTTTTTATGAACAATTTGTTTTTAGTTAAACTTTATAGATAGCCCATGTTTGGTTTGGATTAAAACCCAATTAAAATTTCAAGTTAAATTAACGATTAATTGTAATGATACATTTCATGAGACCCACAACTTTTCAACTACACATCTCATTAATTTTTCTCAAAATTTGGTAAAAATATTATTTTAATTTCTACCAAACAAGGGCATAGTGTTTAAATGAATTAACTTAATAAGAGTAATGTTATAATGTCATGGAAATGAATATAGCACCTTTTAAAAAAATTAAAATTGTGATAGGTATAAATTTAGTGTGTGGATATATAGCCTCTATTTGATAGAGATTAAAATTAAATTTTTAATAAATTTTGATGAAAATTAATGAAATGTATGATTAAAATTAGCAATTTTTCCAATTCAACAATGAATGGATATATAAACTAGTTAATATGCACAACATACTAATGACTCATAGACAATGAAAACAAAAGAATTGAGACAATTTTTAATGTGCTTTAACGGTTTCTCCGAGAGAAGGTATAGTTGGTTATTTGACAATAGAAGAGACAACTGATTTTACATTTTATGAACTCTATGTTACTTTATTTAAAGCACACTTAGTTTTTATCAATAAAAATAATCTCATGGTAAGAATCGAAAATGAGTGTGCAACCAGTGTTCGACCTTCATATATCGAAATTTCCGATGTTTCCCTCCTCATTTGTGTGAATCAGTCCCCCCTTTTCTAGATTAATTGATGTCTGTGCTCACAGTAAACACTTTACAGGTGGGATACAGGTTCCGGCCAACTGATGAGGAGCTGGTTAATCACTTTCTGCGGCTCAAGATAATCGGACGTGAACAAGAAGTTAGTGTTATTCGAGAAATTGATTTGTGCAAATATGAGCCCTGGGAATTACCTGGTAATTGTTGACTTTTCTAAGATAGACTATAAAATTAATTGTTTTTTCCAGGAATTGGAAAAAAAAGAACTTTTTAAATTAGTACGTCAACGTTGAATTTGATGGATGCTGGAATTACATATATATTTATGAATGTGCGTTTGTATGTAATTTTGCAGATCTATCTGTGATACGGTCGTCTGATGATGAATGGTTCTTCTTCTACTTGAAGCAAAGAAAGTATCAAACTGGGGCGAGATTGAAACGAGTGACAGAAAAAGGCTACTGGAAAGGTACTGGTAAAGGTCGCAGCGTAACTTCTAAGAAGGGAGAGAATATAGGGACAAAAAAGACTCTGGTTTACCACACAGGCCGTGCTGCTCATGGCAACAAGACTAATTGGACAATACACGAATATCATATCACTGATAAGTTGCTAGATCCAACCACCCATCCCAATCAGGTTAGGATTGCTTATAAGTTTGTGCATTGGTTTTTTCTGCAATATTGTTTTGTCGTGTTATCTGTACTATTTGTCACTTGAAAAAGAAAGTAAGAAAGAACACCTTTTCAGTAGTTGTATCACATCTTACAACTAGAATCCCTTTTTTTTTTTTTTTTTCTGATCCAGTTCCTCCATTACCACAAACCCCAGCTATATTCAGGCATCCACACTTTTTAGTTATTGGCAGAGACGGAGCTAGGAGGGGGGGCAGGGGGGACCGCCCCCCAACATTGTCGGCTAGTACACTATTCCTAATTAATTTATAATGTATTTTTCAGTTTTGGCCCCAGTCAAAATTTTGAAATTTTTTTTTCCATTAATAAATATTGAGCAAATAACTTATACTTTAAAATTCAACCATACAAAAATTTTAGATCTAAACAAAAGATCCAATAGTTACTGCCTCTGTTTGACACCCATTAATTTTTCTTTCTCATTCTTATTCTCATTCTCCTTTTTCATTTCAANTAAACAAAAGATCCAATAGTTACTGCCTCTGTTTGACACCCATTAATTTTTCTTTCTCATTCTTATTCTCATTCTCCTTTTTCATTTCAACCACACATTCTCCTAATAAAATAATATTACATACAAATCAAAAACTTTTCATCACTTTTCCACTACACATTTCTTACATCAATCACTATTTCAAAAATTATTTCTACTAAAAATTGGTTTCAAACAGGTTGCTTAAATAAATAAATAATCCAAATCCAATTCAAAACCTAAGTTCCCAATTCCCAAGTTCAACTAATTAAAACTCAATTCCCAAGAACCCAATTTGGGAAACAACTATCATAGATCTTTTTTCGTTTTGTAAGATACAGGAGCCAAACAAGGTGAATTAATATAACGATACGGTAATGACCTCAACTGCCTTAACAGGCTGTGTAGATTTATGAATGCAGTAAGTAGAGAATTTTATGATAGTTTTGTTATGCTTGATTACAATTTAATTAATTCATATGTGACAATTCTTTGGTTTATTCTCTCTTTTCCTAATCATCAGTGATTTGATGTTTATATAGGGTGATTTTGTGGTCTGTCGTCTATTTAAAAAGACTGATCCGAAACAAGATGACATAACTGAAAGCTCAAACAGCAAAGAACAGGAACTGATTGCCACTCCTTTACGTATTGATTGGCAGGACAATGGCCATGTTGACAAGAGAGAAAGCCCCATGTTACCTATTCCGGTGAGTGTAATAACTAACTTCTGCTTCAATTAAGAATTCTAGTTTTTAAGAATGATAAGTAGCTTAAAAAAAGTTAATCTTCTTCTTCATTGTGTTTTCTTCAGCCTCACACACATTTTGATAGGAAAATCTTCTCACCGTTACATCCACAGATGCCAGAGGAGATTGAGAATTCTTACCTCTCTAACATCAACATTGATCATAGTGTTATGCCAATTCAACTTGAAACATATGCTTCTGATATTGATGAATTTTTTAACTCAGTTCTTGTGAGTTCAGACGAATGTCCTTATGAAGATTCTGGCATGTACGAAATGTCATTCCTTGAAACAGAAACTCCTAATTATTTTAACCCACTGGAGTTTAGAAAGTCATATAACAAATCACAGGTGGAGGTGCCCGGAAGACAGGTAAATGGAAGTTGCCAAGGTTTCCTATGCTTTATTGTTTCTCGAGTTTACTGGACCATAGTACTGCACGAATTACAATATTTTTGGATGCATATTTAGTTGTTGATTGAAAACCATCCATTTTTCGTGTTTTGTTAGCCCCAAGTTGAAACATGTGTTACTTTCAAAATGGCAACCACTGAGCAAAATGAACAGAGACTTCCTCATGCTACCAGTGATTACCACCACAGAGACTACTTGATGTTTGAAAAAAACAAGCATCTAATGGAGAATATTTTCTCAGCAGTCTCTGCTGGAGATCAGATTCCTAACTTGTCAAATATAGGACAATCAGTTGGTCGCAGCAATGCGGTGGGCAGTGGCAGCACTCTCGGAACTGGAAATAAATTGATTACTCACCAACCTCCAAATCGAACAGCTGCCCAACATTTTGCAGCAGGGGGAACTGCCCCTAGAAGAGTTCGCCTGATGAAGAAATTACAAATTGGATCTATTGACTGTGGCCTGTCTCAACTTGAAAGTCAAATAAGCCATGAAGGGGAACCGGCAATAATTGAGGTGATATATTTTCCTTCTGAAATGCATCAATTTTTGCAGTATTCTGAATTTTATTAAAAGAATTTGGTTTGTGCAGGATGATAAATCTACAAATGTGCATACCTCAAAGGATTTGGACGAAACAAATAAGAACAAAGAGCAGATAGCTAACTGCTTGAGCACAAAAGTGACGTCGCTGAGGGATTTGCAGTGTAAAAGTCCAGTAGATATTGTTTCTGTTAGCTTAAAATGCAGAGTTGTGAATTTAATATCATTAAATCCATACATGCCAAAGGTGCTCGTGGTTGCAAGTCTCCTCATTGTGCTCGTTGGTTTATGGGGGATGTATTAAATTATCTAGATTTCAATAAAACTAACTAGAGGAAGAAAGTTATCTTTTTCAGTGTATAGGACTTCTAATGTTAACAATTCTTTCTGGAATTGGTTAACACGATTAGGGTTCTCTAGTGTTGTTTTGCGGATACTATCGGGATTGTAAAGTGTGGTCTTTTTGTACAAGTGTTTCCAATAAAGGAAGGATATTGTTTTTGAGAAGCTCGGCTTAGTACTCTCTCTCTTTTTACGGCATAAATAATCGCACCACTGTTGTATTTTTAGTCGACTTCTTCTTTACACAGTTATAATTGTTAAGTTGTGGAGTCTGAGTATTGCCACTAAATGGAGCTGGGATGTTAATTGAGTCCGCGGCGAGGTAACCGTTGATGTTGAAAGGGGGACAGTAAGCCCACCTTCTGTGGGGTGCGCCCCGAAACAAAATTTCATTTTGGATAGTTTAGATATTCTTTGTAAAATTAGATTTAGGAATTTGTGTCCTTGCAAATTTTTATTTTGCCATAATTTATTTTATAAATAGGAAATCTTCATCAAGGTTTTGTATCACCATCATAAAAGAAGAAAAGAAAGAGGTTAGACAAGATAATGTGTGCAATTTTTCCTTATAAAATTCTTTTCATTATAGTAAATAATTGTAGCAACGAAAGAAGACATAATTTCATATTGAGGCAAAATTTAATAAATCCTGCATGTTTTTATTTTTATGTTAATCGATTGCTCTCAGTTGAGTAGAATTAGTGTTTCTAATTCTCAATGACTGGTATTAGAACTTTTGGTTTTGATTGAGAGAAATGGCTGACGAAGAAGGAATGTCACTGGGGATTTACATGTTTGATGGAGTAGATTTTTCATTCTAAAGGATACAGATCGGGGACTATCTATACAGTAAGAAAGTACACCAACCCCATCTAAATGTAATTTTGGAAGGAATGAAGGACGAGGAATTTAAACTTCTTAATCATTGGATTCTATTCGGCTGACACTATCAAATAATGTTGGTCATATATACAACGTGGCGATAGAGAAAATTATGGAGAATTGAACGAAGATATTGTCTTATATGTATGAGAAACCACCTGCACGTCACAAGGTACATTTGATGAAAATTATATACTTCGAAGATGGCTGAAAGTGTTCCAGTAGTAGAACATCTCAGTATATTTAATACAATTATCAATTAGTTGGTGTCAATTGACATTAATGATATCCCATAAATAACTAACCAAGAGGGGTGAATTGGTTATCAAATTTTTTTTTCGAGAAATATATCCAAAATTTGATAAGTTATGAATAAATAATTAAATAAAGTAATACGTACAAATATAAAAGTGATAAATATAAGGGAAGAGATTGTTCAAACAATATAATTGTAAATGTTAGATCCAAGACAATAATCTATGTCA
Source organism: Fraxinus baroniana (assembly GCA_903798355.1). Taxonomy (NCBI): domain Eukaryota; kingdom Viridiplantae; phylum Streptophyta; class Magnoliopsida; order Lamiales; family Oleaceae; genus Fraxinus; species Fraxinus baroniana. The sequence continues at coordinate 7,561 of CAIGRO010172777.1, forward strand.
TCTGTTACCAATCTCTCCGTCATGTGTAAGGCCTTTTCACTAAATTTGATTGAATTGTGGTGCAATTCAAAGCCTTACAAAGATTTCGGTGATTTACAATAAAGAGCAACGATCCTTATACAATATTGAGTTTTACTAACCTTAAAATCCACCAATTTGAAGAGAAATGCTTTTACAAAATGGAATTTCTCTCTTAATAATAGATATAAACAAAATAAGTAGAATGTATCAATTTAATGCTCCTAAAAAATCTTGCAATGAATACAAAAAGTGGATGTATTTATAGAGTTCAATGAGCAAAAAAATCTGTTGAACCGGACAAGCAATAGCGCTTTTGTGTCCAAATGTACAAAACTAGTCGTTGTGTGCCAAGAACCGGAATGGTAGAAAAAGTAACCGTTATACCAACCGGACGTCCGCATGAACGATCCAAACATTTGGTTGTACTAGACTTTCACTACTTGAACCAGATGTCTCCATTTTACATGTTTTGTCCGTTTTGGCTTTGTTTGATCCAATGCAAATGTTTTGAATAATGTAGCTTTTGAAAGATGTTTTCAACTTATTTTTCAAGGTAAGTAATATTGTAAAATGTCATCTTAAGTTTAAATATTAATTTGAAATTCTCACTTTCGAAAATTATTTATGAAAGCATTTTTATGAAAATGATTTTTCACGCATTAAGGATATGTTTTACAGATTTAATTATTAATTGCTAAAGATTGAAGTGTGTATACCTTCACAAATGCATAAAAATGTCTAGTCTAAGAACTTCCTTTGGCGTTGGACTTTTAAGGCTCTTGTCTTGAACGATTTTGACTTGAATGCTCGACTTTCATTTATACCTTCATTGTGAGTCTGATTTATAATGTGAAAGTCTTGATGGAAATCTTTTTGTCTTTGATCGATCAATATTACATAGAATGCTTTGAAGACTTAAATTCAATTGTAGAACCAAAATTAACTTGTTTGTTATGATCAAAACATTAAGGGGAAAGTCAAAGTCAACGATTTCCCCCTTTTTGATTATGATGAACAAGATGATTGCAAAGTAAAATTGAACAATTGATAAGGAATATGGATATTAAATTTTGCATATAATCCATATATTCCCCCAATCTTTTACATATCAATAGCAATTCATTCAAAGCATATGTCTGTCAAAGCAAGCATTTTGTTCATATCCATCTATTAAGCATGCATTCTTCAAGCGTATCATCTGATATATTTTTCCCATTTTAACATAAGCAAAAAGATAGTGCATAAAAGAGGGACAATAATAGAGCATCAAAACACAATCATAAGAAACAATATAAATTATTTTCCCTTATGTTAACACATGATGCCAATTTAAAATAGTTGACGTTGCATTCATAGGCATAAAAAAATGCATGAAAGTTAACGACACGGAGAAAGTATACTAGCATAAGTGGTTCAAAAATTACATACCCATAAGAAGTAAACTATGTCTAAAATTATGGAGGAAGTGGTGGAGGGAAATGTGCATTGAGTAGAGCATAAAATGCATTTTGTTGAGCTTCCATTGCCTCTTAATGTGTTTCTATTGTTTCTTGTTGAGCTAGCACTAGTTGAAGCATCCCGCTAGGACCATCTACTGAGGATGTGAGTGAATCGATGCGACCTTGAGGAGATCATGGCAATCTTCGATAAATGTGAAACCTTCGATTGGAGGGGTAGTATTAGAACCTAGAATGTCTTATGGGGGATTTGGGACGTGTTAAATCGTCATCTTGATCATCTTCGACCTCATCCTTATCTCCTTTGAAGGGTAAATTCGAAGGATTCGAATGTGGATCAAAGCCCTTGGTATGAGCCACCCATTGACCATGTACTTTTACGATTTTCATACGTTTGAGAGTTTGGATATTGATGGTGTGGGTGGGATGAAGTGAAACAAAAATCTCATCATGCAAAGGTATATCAAAGTGTTAAAAAAAATTTGTATGAAGCATGCCATAGGTAAAACTTTGATGTGTCTTGTGGAATGAACAAGTTTCATGGAACCAGTACAATGGTTGGAAAGTCTAATTTTTGCTCGACTAAAAGAGAATCAATAATGAAAAGGTCAAAATTATTGACTTCATCCCGATGACCCTTCCATGGAAAAATAACCCGAGCAATGATATTTTGTAATACTTTGCAAGGTAGAAGAAGTTGATTTGCACTTAGCTTGGTAATATTTTCAATGTTCTTCCCTGTAACTCTATGGCAAGCCTCAGTAAGACTATATACTTCAAGATAAGGATGAACTTCGTGTAGAAAAATTTGGTTTTCACATTCCTCGAGCTCAAGGATAGTTCGGATAAGATTTTGGTGATGTTAACCTGTGTGTTTTTAAGTAAATATGAAATTTCATCCGCTTTAACCGTTTTTCTATAAAACTCTTTCATGATTCGAGGATATATGCTTTCTTCCTAAGTTGCAACGGATACCCAACCCTAATTTTTGAAATATTCTTGAATATGAAATAGGAGGCTTCAATAGTAAAATAAGCAAAATCAACATTCTTACCAATAAGAATGGACGATTTTCCAAATGGATTTTGAAGCCCTCGAGTTCTTCATTGGAGGACGATGAAGGAGAAGGCCACCTAGTGGCTTCATTTCAATCTCTTGCCCATTCTTCTTCGACTTGAAGGATGAAGGTTTGATTTGAAGAAAACTAATCTCGATTTTCAAACCTAGGGTTTGTATAAACCCATATAGAGTGAGTTTTGGGGTCTTCATAGTAGAAAAATAGGGATTTTGAAAGATTTGAGGTGTGAGATAGATGAGTTTTTTTTATTTTGAGAGAATATTTGAAGATTTGGAGTGCAAGATAGAAAGATTTAGAAATGATTTAAGGATGGAACTGGGAGAAAAGACGGAAGAAAATGAAGAAGAAGGTTCTGAATCGCATTTTATAGTCTAAATCCGCGACCTTTTGGACATCCACTACATCAACCAAGATGTTCGCTACAAGTAGCTGGAATTTTTTGCCAATCGGGACTCAAACTTCCAGACATCCAACATCCTATCTGGCACTTAACCAGACATCCCCTTCACAGTTCGGACTTCCGTAAGGTAAAAATATCGGCCAATTCGCTTTCTGTTTTTGTAAATTATAAAAAAATATCTCCCTTTTATGCATGATCTCATAGAAAGTGGTGTCTAATTTCAATATGCTTTGTTCAAGAGTGCAAAATGGGATTTTTCGATAAGTTTATAGCTCTAGTGTTATCACACATAACAAGTATATGGTCAAATAATAAGTGATAATCATTAAGAGATTGTTTCATCCATAGAACTTGTGCACAACAAATAGCGACCGAGATGTATTTAGTTTCGATAGTAGATAATGCAATGATTTTTTTTCTTACTAAACTATGACACAAGTGCAAAGCCTAGAAAGTGACATGCTTTATTGTGCTTTTATGATCAATTGTGCATCTGGCCCAATCGACATCTGAATGGCTAAGTCAATATGGGTGCCCTTCGGATACCAAAGACCTAATGTTCTAGTGCCACTAAGATATTGAAAGATTCGTTTTATGGCACTAAGGTGTGATTATTTATGATTAGATTGAAATCAATCACATAAGCACATATTAACCATAGTATCGAGTTTACTTGTGGTTAAATAAATAAGGAGTCCGATCATAACTCGATATTTAGTTATTTCAATAGAGGTACCTCATTCATCTTTGTCTAATTTTTTAAATGAGCTAATTGGAGTGTTCATGGGCTTCAATTTTTCAATTTCAAATCTTTTGAGCATATCGAATATGTACTTGTTTTGAGTAATGAATATTCCATCATTAGTTTGCTTGATTAGAAGTCCAAGAAAGAATTTGAGTCCTTTCATCATGGTCATTTCAAACTCCTTGTTCATGCATTTTGAAAATTCTTCACAAAGAGAAGTAGTAGTTGCACCAAAAATAAGATCATCAAGTGGGTAGAATTGATTATTTCATTAAGTGGGTAGAGGCTGAGCCCCTGGAAAAAAATCATTGAGGCCAATACTTCCAAATTCTTATGGAAGAATATAATATGTCAATTCGGCATTCCCCACTCAGTTGTTTCAAATAATGGGAAACAGTTCGACAATAAGAAGGTGAGGGATCTTTGCAAAGAACTAGGGATTAAGAAGCACTTCTATACCCCCCATCATCCCCGACCAATGGTCAAGTCGAGGCTATAAACAAAGCTATAAACCACACTTTGAAGAAGAAACTAGACACCGCCAAGGGCGCTTGGGTGGATGAACTATCCCAGGTCTTATGGACAATCCGAACTACAAGCAAGACGCCAACTGGTGAGACTCCTTTCTCCATTACTTATGGTGCTAAGGCTATGAGCCCGATGGAGGTAGGATTACTCTCTCCTCAAAGATTAAGCTTCAATGAGATATCAAACGATGAGCTTAGAAGATGCGAGCTTGATTTCCTTGAAGAGAAGAGGGATAACTCCCAACAGAGGCTAGTTGCCTACCAAAGGAAAATGACCCGGTACCATAATGCTAAGATGAAAAAGAGGTCCTTCCGAATAAACAACCTGTGCTTCGCAGGGTAGTCTTATCCTTGAAGGAACCAGGGGTGGATACCTTGGGACCTAACTGAGAAGGGCCCTACCGTATTGAAAAAGAGACCCGACCCAGCACCTACTAGATCAAAGACATTGATGGCAAGGTCCAGCCTTATCCATGGAATATTGAACTATTAAGAATGTACTATCAGTGAATGTTATCCAGAGCTGGAGGATTTTTCCAGCCTCTGAAAATAAATAAATACCTTATTTCAGGAAAGTCTTCAAGTGTGGGCGCCTCAGAGGAGATGTTGGATTCCCAAAATGGACTACCTCGCTTGAACTCTGAGGCTTACAATACATGCCTTCCTTTGACGAGGCTGAACGTCAAGGGAGAAATCTTTACTTGGATGAGCCATCCTTCAAGTAAGGAAGCATGAGAACCTCGGAGGAGATGTTGGATCCCCAAAATGGACCACCTTGCTTGAACTCAGAGGTGTACAACACATGCCTTCATTTGATGAGGCTGAACGTCAGGGGAGAAGCATTTGCTTGGATAAATCATCATCCAAGTAAGGAAGCGTGGACACATTGGAGGAGATGCTGGATTCCCAAAAGGAACCACTTGGCTTGAACTCCGAGGCATACAACACATGCCTCCTTTTGACGATGCTTAACGTTAAAGGAAAAGCCTTTGTTTGGATGAACCATCTTCCAAGTAAGGAAGTGTGGACGCCTCAGAGGAGATACTGGATTCCCAAAAGGGACCATCTCACTTGAACTCCGAGGCATACAACATATGCCTCCCTTTGACAAGGGCGAACGTCAAGGGAAGGGAGAAGATTTTGCTCGAATTAACCATCCTCCAAATAAGGAAGCATGGGCACCTCGAAGGAGATGCTGGATCCCCAAAAGGGACAACATCGTTTGAACTTCGAAGCATACAACACATGCCTCCCTTTGACAAGGCTGAACTTTAAGAGAGAAGTCTTTGCTTAGATGAATCGTCCTCCAAGTAAGGAAGTGTGGGTACCTCGGAGAAAATGTTGGATTCTCAAAAGGGACCACCTTTCTTGAACTCTGAGGCGTAGGACACATGCCTTCCTTTGATGGGGATGAACGTCCAAGGAGAAGTTGAATCTTGAAACCTGTTGAAGCACTTATAGATTTAAAAGTGTCTGATGAAGTTGGTTAACTAGTTATAGATAAGTTAAGATGTTTCAAGTTATTCAAGTTAAAATATTTTAAGTTTAAAACATTTCAACTAAAAGCTCAGAATTGAAGCCCCATTTAATTATGGGAGTTTATCCCAGTAGAAGCTTAGATAACATGTTTTATAAATTGTTACAACAAGTACATTGCTGTAGGCCAATTATTTGGAAGGAAAAATAGCAAAATGTAAACAATGTGAATTCATTCATTAATTAAAGATGTAATTGCATAAGGGTGCCTGAGGCAATACAAAAGATGTACAACCAGTTGGACCTAGGAGGTGGAGGAGCTTGAGTCTCGTTGGCAAGAGCATCAGCTGAGGCTTGGGCCTCGTCGGTAGGAGCATCAACTGGTGGAGGTTGGGGAGCCTATTCAGGGGTCTCATCATCATCTTCCACTTCAACGACCTCGCCATCAGCTGGGATTTGATGAACCTCCTCTTCAAAGAATTCTGCTTTAAGTTCAGAGGCATCCAGTTCTGGATAAAGGTCTTCAACTCTCTCAATTACCTCATTGTAGGTGATCCTTCTCCAGTAAAAGGCAAAGCGACGATACTCTTCGGTGAGATGAAAGTTAGCAATGTAATTTTTCACAGAGATCTCACCTGCTTCAAGAATGTCAGCTTCATATTTTTTCACCTCCGAGGCATACCACCTTATTTGCTCCTCCATGACTTCATTGGAGTCTTTACACCCAAAGACCTCTAAGTTTACCTTCTCCAAAGCCTCGATAGTGATCTTTTGGTGGTTATCAGAGGTTTCAACCTTCTTTGTGGGAGCATCCACCTCATACTGAGACTCATATACCTCTTTTTTAAGAGCCTCAATTTTAGCAAAGGCAGAAGTTAACTTGGTTTCATCTTCAACCTTTTGGGCCCTTAACTCAGTAGCCATCACATTCTTCATTTTCAGCACTACCTTAGTAGCATTCAACTTTTCATACGAGGCCCTATTCCTTTGTTGAATATCAGAAAGAACTATCTGACATTCAAGTGCCACCACAAAGGCCCTGGTACTCTAACTCACTAAAGTGGCGGTGAGATCTACTACATCGCAGGTGGCCACATAGTTCTACCACCCCTTATTCTAGAACTTATGGAATACCTCGGTGGCACTCCTCACCTCAGGTGGCAGCATTTCAACCACGAAAGGGGCTATCTTGTCATTCCTGCATTCCAAGTTGTTTCCAGACTTTCGTGGGGTCCTCTCAACGTAGGCCTTCTTAGTAACCTCAGAGGCTGGTAACTTATCCTTCTTTGCCTCCTCATTGGCCTTCCGAGCCTATTCCCCCATTGCAACATCTATTGAGGACTGAAAGAGCTCTGGCTATTGGGAAGCACCTTTCCCAGGATGGGACACTGAAGTCCTAAAACTTGCAGAAGATCCACTCACGTAGACTAATTTCCTTTTCTTGTGAGGTTCATCTGCCAAGCCTTTGCCCTTTTCAGCAGCGGGCTTACCCTATTTGGGAACCTCATTAGGGGCCTCATCTCCAGCTCCCTTCCCAGATTTATCCTTGCTGAGGTGTTCAACCCTCGCCTTCACTTGTTTCATCCCAGAGGAGGAGGGTTTCAGAGCCTTGGCGCTAGCATGGCAGTGGCCTTCATGATGCTGGCCATGTCTGGTAGTGGGTACTCTTTCTTAGCAAATTTATCTACAAGCATCAAGATAAAACTTAGAAATCAGAGAAGTAGTAAAAAAGTATTGACTTCTCTCTAAAAGATGGGCAAAGCTTTGGAGCCTCAGAGAATGTTTGTAAATATCTTCAATAATGCCCCACTCAGCCTCAGTTAGCTCATATCTGGAGCTAGAATCTACAGAAAAACAAGTGAAGAGGTCAATACCAAGAGAATGAACGGAGGTTATAAGGGCACAAGACGAGGTACTCATAGGCTTCGTAGTACTAGGTCAGCACAGTACGGCTGGGACATCATCTCCCTCAACCATCTGGCACCTATCCCTCGCCCAGAACTAGAACTTTTTCTACCTCTTTATGGAGGAGGGGAACCCAACTACGAAGGGAGCATGGGACCCCCAAGGAGTGATGTAATACCACCCCTTAGAGTTATTTTTTCCTACGACCCTAGCATGAAACATTGTTTTGAAGACATACAGAGGCATGTCCTCACCTAAGGAGACCTCCTTCTATAGGAAGTATGTCCCAACTACCTGGCTCCACCTATTTGGCAAAATTGGTAGAAGATAACATGAAGGTCCTCAGCACTACCCGAAAGAAGGGGTGCAGAGGCAGATGCACACCTGCTTTAAGCAGGTATTCATTAAAAGCTACACATCCTAGCCTTGAAAAATAGACTCGTTCATGAGGCTAAGGGGCTATAAGTTGTAGGTATTCAATAAGTCTCCCTAAACTCAGCTAATTTGGAAGAAGTTATGGAAGATGGAATTTTTACTGCCCCTCAATCCACCTCATAATCTATAGGCTCCTTAGTCATACTGTACCACTCACTCGAGACTCTCGATGCGAACTTCTCCCTATGCCTGGCTACTGTAATAGCCACTGACGCCTTGACCGACATGAAAAATGAAGAGAAAAGTAAAAAAATTACAGAAAAGTTAGTGAAAGTTAAGAGGTCCTTTCTTTTCACTGGGAAATACCTAAGATGACAAAGATTCTGATGGCTCGTCGAAAAATGATGGCTAAAAAATTCTCGGGTAGCAAGAAAACTTGGGAAAATTTGATGAATATTTCACAAAAGCAAAGTATTGAAATGACATGATTTTAGCTTTTATATACAGTAAGAATTCAATCCTGGCCATTGGATCGAAGCCCAGTTGATCTTAGGCCATTGGAAATGTGTAAAACCGTCAAATCATAGACACCAATATCCATGATAATTAATTTACAAATCAGCTTCAGCATCGAATCCCATCGCTTCAGTTCAAATCAGCCTCGCTAGTTCAATTATGAACTCGCTTCCACTTCAAAGGAATTCAGCCTCTGCTTCAAAGGATGTTTCCGTTGTAAAGTAAGCAATGCTCCAATAACTTATTAAATTTCACGCACAGTTTGAATACTATGCCTGATCTTGGGGGACTAATATCACCACAAAATTCAAAAAATTTCTAACTTTGTAATTAAAAGTCCACGCATGACACAAATAATCACACATGTACTTGGGGGACTATTGTTATGACTCATAATAAGGAGCTGCCATGTGGCATCTTAATCAAGCTGCTGGACTAGATCCAGCTAAACTAGGAGGCCCTTATTTCATGGCCCATATACATTTGAGGCCCTTATTTCGAAGCTCTAATGTCATCCGAGGCACCTTCATGGATCCGAGGCCAAGTAACTCTGAGGCTCCTCAACTAGTGATGGTTCACATGCCAAGATTGAACTCATGATGAAGATCTTATTCGAATGATTGATGTGACCTTTGTAAAAAGTATGTGTGTCTTGTTCTGTCAAATGTAAGAGCATTTAATTCTTTGTAGAGCTAGAAAGGTCAATGTAATAATGGCTAGGACTTGACGCCTCGGCCTTGGAGAGGAGATCACATATAATTTGATCCAAAGTCACCATTTCATTTGTACTACTATAAATATCCTAACCATGTAACAATTAAACTCTAAATACTTGGAGCTATATTATTCTCTCATATATCAACTACAAATCTTGTTCTTTATCGATTGATTCTTATACAGTCGTGTTCCGTTTATCCCATCGGAAGCCTGAATGGTGACATCTCATGTCGTTGAGCCCCTCCCATGTTCAATCTTTGGAGCTATCCTGACTGTAGATCGGCATTAACATGTTGGATTTGGCTTGCACATGCACAATTGGGCCCGACATTTGTTGGCAACATTTTTTGAGGTCAACACCAAGCTCTAGGAGTTTGCTTTAAACCATAAAGAGTTTTTCTAAGTTTAAAAACATAACCAGATACTTCTGTCCTTTAAAACTGGGGGGTTGTTCGATAAAGACCTCTTGTTGTATGAATCCATTTAGAAATGCAATTTTAACATTGATTTAATATAGAGTAAATCCTTTGTGGTAAGTAAATGCAAAAAACATACGAATAGAGTCTAATATAGCAATATGTGCAAAAGTTTCCTTAAAATCAATGCATTCTTCTTGATTGTGACCTTAGGACACTAATCTATCCTTGTTACACACAATTTGTTTTCTTTTTCAAACTTCAAATTAGGCAAACCTTTAACAAAGCAATTTTCAAATTTTTTTTGAAAGAAGATCCATGCTAGCATAACCTAATTTTCTATACCATAACTAAGTATCAACTTTCAAGCTTAAAAAATATTTTTCATCACTTCCAAACTCAACATTTATGATATAAACATCTTTATTCCGACTTCCTATAAAACATAACCTCTTTAGATGTAGCATCTTTAATAAGGTATTTAGAATAATCGAATTTAACATTGTAACCTTTATCACATAATTGCCTAATACTTAGCAAGTTATGTTTGATGTTATCAACAAATAAAACACTCAATAGAAGAGGATGAGTGATTACCAATGTTTCCAATGCCAATAATTTCTCATTTGGCATTATCCCAAAAGTGACATAAGCTCCATCCTTCTTTTTGAGATTTGACAATGGAGATTGATCTCGGTCATGTGTTTTGAGCAACCACTATCCAAGAATCATTTACTCTTTATTTTCCTCGGTAGCTTCAAGAGTAATTTGACTTTTTGATTTTTGGTACACATATAATTTTGGGTTCTTGATAATTAGTTTTAGTGGATTTTTGAATCCATTTGATTTTTTTTATCTCAAAATGTTGTTTCTTTTTAATGTGACAATTAAAAGCAATATGTCCATTTTTATTGCAAAAAAATACATGTAGTTTCTGGAAGATAGGAATTTGAAACTTAAAACAAATAAATTTTTGAGAGATTTTTGTTTCAGAAATGGTTTATATCTAATTTTTCCTTTATCAAAATCATATTTTAAGTTAAAAAATTTCATTCCTTGATTGAACTTGTAAACAATTTTAGTTAATTCTATAACTGTTTCTTTTAAGAAGGAATTTTCCTCATATGAAAGATGGTAATTAACTTTTTCTTTTTCAAAATCCTTTTGATTTTTAAAATTTTATATACTTCATTTTTCAATAAATAATGCTTCTTTTCGAGAATGGAGTGATTTAATGTAAGTTTTTCAAATTCCTCAAAAATCTAATCATAAGAATTAGATAAATCATCGTATGAATATTTTTCAATAGGATTTACCTCATCTTTAATGGCCATTAAGCACATATTGGTGACTTCTTCTTGACTTTCATTATCATCGTGATCTTCATCGTCACTCTTATCCTATGTTGCTTGGAGTGCCTTATTCTTGATAACGCTTTTCTTGTTTGGACACTTGGTTCTCTTGTGAGTGAGTTTGTCACAATAATAGCAAATGATATTCTTGCTTCACCATTTTCCTCTTTATTTTGAAATTTCTGATTATGAGAAAAGCTCTCCAATTCTTACCAAAAAGAACTAGATCATCGAGCTCTTCATCACTCATAATTCACTTGTAGTTTCTTCATCAATTGCCGATTTTAAAGCAATTTGGTGCTTAGGAGGCTCCTTTGATTCTTTTTGTGTTTCCTCATTTTTTCCTTAGTTTCCACGTTATTGAGCTTATAAGTTATCAATGTTCGATAAAACTCTTCCAATGGATATGAGTTGACATCTTTGGTGTCCTCTATTAACATCATTAATGAACTCCAATCTTTCGATAGTAACCTAAGCATTTCACTTACAAGATCACTATTAGTAAATTTACGATTAAAGACTTTAAGGCCATTTACAATATCAGTGAAGTGAGTAATTATATGAACAATAGTTTCATTTTGTTTCATGAAGAAATTTTCAAAGTTCTTAATCAATGGATTAATCTTGGGTCCCTTCACTTTGCTAGTGCCAAAGTGTGTAACTTCTAAAGTATGTCATATATCAAAACTAGGATCACATGTGCTAATGTGATTAAATTCATTCTTATCTAAAACACAATGTAGTATGCTTTTAGCTTTGATCTAGTTTACCATCCTCTTTAATAACCTTTTTACACACATATGGATAGAATTCAAAAACTTCCAAAGATTATAATCTATAGATTGAACATATATCATTATTCTAGTTTTCCAATAACTATAATATATGTAATCAAAAAACAGAGGTTGATTTGTAAAATGCCCCTTACTGTTTTGAAGATTATGGTTAGCCATCCTCAAGATTGTGAAATCTTTAAAAATGAGCACCTAACTATGATACCAATTAATATCCCAAGAATAACTATCCAAGAGGGGGTAAATTGGTTATCAAAATTTTTTTGAGCAATTTATCCAAATTCAGAAAAGTTATGAATAAATTAATTAATATGTCCAAATGTAAAAGCGATAAATAAAAGGAATGAGATTGTGCAAATGATATAATTGTGGAGGTTAAATCCAAAGCAATGATCTACATCCTCCATTACAAACTTTTCATCACGAGTAATACCTTTTCACTAAATTTGATTGACTTTTAACATAATCCAAAGCCTTACGGAGCTTTTAGTGACTTGCGAATAAGAAACAATGATCCTTATACAATATTGAGCTCTACAAGACCTTTATATGACTCAAACTATTGAGCCTTAATATGATCCACAAATTTGGAGAAAAGTGGTTTTACAATTTGAACTGAAGTGGTAGATGATAAAACTTTGATGATGGAGATAAGTAAAGAATTTGATTCAATCAATCAAATATCTTCACAATAAATGATTTGATAATAAATAAGATGTAAGATCAATATAATTTTTCTCAAAAATGTCCGACTTTAATGTTCCTAAAAAGTTTTGCAATGAATATAAAAATTGAATGTATTTATAGAATTCAATGAACAAAAATATATGTGGAACCGGACAAGCAACCGGATATTCCATTTCGAACGTACAAAACAAGCCGTTGTGTGTTGAAAATTAGAATGGTAAAAAAAGAACCGTTACACGAACCAAAATGGTGAAGGCGCTACATGGGAAAAAGACATAGACTATGCCAGATGTCGATTGGGAAGAGCTGTAGGCATAAGCATGGGTACAATTTGACTCTGTTTGGTAAATGAGATAATGTATCATATCATGGACCTCGAGTCTCCGTCGGAGGTTTGGCTAAAATTGGAGAGTCTCTATATATCGAAGTCTTTCACAAACAAGTTGTATCTGAAGACAAGATAATGATATGATATTGTTGTGATCTCTCCTTCCTTTGTACGACTACCTGGTGACCACGTCGATGTGGGAAAAATAGAATCACGAATTGTAGGGAGTCACATTAGCCCTGTTGGCCTACAACTAGCGAAAAACTACGTGAAAAAACACGTAGTTTGACCCTAACAATACCTAAAGGGGGTGAATAGGTATTTTATACGGAATTAAAATTATTAATTAATAGGCAACAAGTCACCAATTAATTATCTCTAGATGGTTAATCATGCAAGTCATTTTATATATGTTTAAATACCGCATATCATACAATTAATAAATAAAGTAGTAAAGAACAACAGTATGATCACGGAGATGCCCAACTGGAAAAAACTTTAGGCACTTTGTTCGTCAATCCAATATAAACGATTTGTAACTTACTGTCTACTAGACTAGATGACGAAATTTACTATCTGATCTCCTTACTGTAATTTCGAAAGCTCTACAGAATTCTGTGCTCCCTTGCACCAATTCACGCTGTAATTTCCAAAGCTCTCTTGGATTCTGCTCTCTTGTAGCAGCTCCTAGCTTTGTGGAATCGTCTATCTCCTGTGGATCACGAAGAACAACTCATTCTTCAATGACTGGAACTCCAGTCACCTTCCTATGATCTTCAGCAACTTTGACAAAAGTAGCGGTATGGTATTTGGATTATGATTTCGATGTTTTTCTCACCAAAACTCTTACACAGATGAAGATTGAAAGATATAATGTGGAGGAATCGCTCTATAAACTCTTTCTCTCAATGTTCGACCTTAGAAATTTCTTACATATGAGTTTTGGTACATATATAGGTAGGGTATAAAATAGATTGGCAGGGGAAAAAGCATTGAAATCGTGAAATAAAAATTTCCCGTATAACCCTGTCGCTCGAGCGAAGGCTTAGCAAGGGTTGAGCGATAGGTCATAGCTCGAGCGAAGGCCTGGCGACGGTCTAGCGATGATGTTTCTGATTTTGTAGCTCGAGCCAAACTTTGGCGACAGTCTAACAAAAATTGCCGCCTTTTTTCTCCTTTTTCCAATTCTCGAACCGTAGACCTAATAATCCTATTTTCAACTATTCGTACATTACTCCTTGACTTTATAACCAAAGTACAATTCAACCATTTTGATTATAGAATTGCCAATTACAAAACATCTAAAACCTAACAAACTTCCCCTTTGGCATTTTGTGACAAACTACTAACTAAATCAAGCTAGTAATCAAACATACATTACAAACTCAAAACCTATGACAAACTAACTGACTTGAACAATTCTACAGTATAATTAGCACCTATTTTCTGAAACAAATAACTCAACACCCAGTGTAAAATGTGTGGAAAATAGTACAATAAAACAGTTCAAGCAGTTTATATAACTTAGGCAAATTATGAATCAATTATACTTATTCAGTTTTAATATGCTTGCTAAATCAAGATGTAGTAACAATGTAACCCAACATACCACGAAGACACATTGATACCACTACAACATGAAACTTAATTTAGCAGAACCGAAATTAAATAATAAAATTCCTTTGAGTCAAATAAAAGGCATATGCATATGCAATGAACACGCTCTTCCTTACTGCAAACTAACGTTGTTTTATGCATAAGGCTATTGTATCTATTTCTCACCCCCAACAACCCCTCAGACATAAAATGAAAAACTCAATTTCATTTTTATGTATATCAAAAAGTTATTTACATCTAGCTTTTCGATTAATAGATAAATCATGTAAGCATAAGCAAAAGTTCTAGATATATACTAATATATACCATCCTCATATCAACAAAAATACATACATACTGCCAAAGACCTATCTACTCTTCCTTTTTGTCACATAATGACAAAGGGTAAGTCTAGAACTAGGAAACACCCACAGCATCATTAGAGTTTGTCCTCACCTCAAAAGTAGCATCATCCTAGTGGCGACGTATCCATCGAAGGCCACGTTAAATGTATCCCACAGCACCCCGTAGCGTAGCGAACTCAGCAGTGTATCAATCAATCCTAGCACGTAGTTGCGTAATCTCCGCCATCATACGAGCCTGCTGCTCGATAAGCACTGTCATCTGACCCAAAAGAGCGATCGAAGGGTCAATAGAAGTAGAAGCAGAAGGTGCAGACTTAGGAGGAAGAGGAGAAATTGACTTGGACGGAGGAGGAGTCGAAGTAGAAGTAGATGGGATATCAAAGGGCTGAGGAGCAATCGTAAACAAAGGGAAATTAGAGGGATAAAATGAAATGAGGTCATCAATCGAATCAGCCGGCACAGTTAGGTCAGCAGGCTATACAGGCTTAGATGAAGTATGAGACCTACTTTGGGCAATGGTAGTGTGGCAAATCGGCTAAGAAACCTGCCTCGGACCCGTTCGAGAAAACTAACTCCTAAGGCTATCACTAAGTGGTATATCAAACACGCATAGGATAGCCTAATCCTCGTCACCGTAGTACGAATGGCCCTTAAAATTTGCTAGCATATGAAGGAAGGTAAGTCAATGGAATCGCTATGCAAAAGGGCATAAAGAAAATGATCCTTCTCTATCAGTAATGAAGAAGTGTGGGAGACTAGCCATAGATTCGTGCACACAATGCACAACAGAATCTGGTGCTTGATCGAAAGAGAACTAGTGTGAATCGTACCTAGAACTCTCTCCAATGGTGTGTCCGTCGAACGGACTAACGAGTCTATCGAGAGTGAATCAGGATAAGGTAGGGAAAAAGGGGTGGATGACCGAGAGAATATGAATAAGACTCAAAATAACATCTGGACTAATCTTAGCTATCCTATCCCGAAGGAAAACCCTAAAAGTCAAACCACTAACATCATGGAGGTTAGCATAGAACTCATGTACTAACAGACTCAGCGGGGGTACTTACTCAACTAATAGAAGCTCCCAACCCCGAGAAGTGAAGATAGTGGTGAGGTTGGGTAATAGGTCAAACATAATGACTTTACGCTCGAAAAGAACGGAAGGTAAAGAAAACTGTGACCCAAAGACGTCTTGGGCGACAGCGAAGATGAATCTAGACCTCCTATAGAAAGTGGAGGTACCAGGAGTGGAAGGGGTCTTGCGTACTCTTTTAGGCGGCATCTGAAAAAGATAAAACACAACATCAAAACCTCGATATATGATAAAAGAAACCATGATATGCATGAATGCACACAAAACGAGCTGAAAATAACAACATGCAACATGCCCTAACATTAATGCATGACGGCATGCAATGATGCCTAGACGTAAGTGACGTGAAGACATGACGTGCGTTGTGATGTCTAGACGCAGAGATGTGATTTCATAACGAAGTGGCGTGATGTCATGATGTGGTGACGTGACCTCACTGTGTGGTGTCAACATGCCAACCTAAACACTCAACAATGCACTAACCTGACACCGACAAGCCGCACACTCCAACCAACAACAAACAATCCCAAATGTATTCAACTAGGTAAAAACCAAAATCGACTCCACAAACCAAACTCCAAAATCATTCAAACAAACGACCACACTCTCAGTGACCCAAATCACCAACCACATCTACACCACCAATCCACAAAACACTTGCTAATCCGAATGCAACACAATCACTTAACAATGTACAACAAATGAAAAGAACGAAGAACACGCAAGAACCTGCGTGAGATTGAGAAAACTATCAAAAAAATCGCTAAAATTAAAAAAAAAATCAAGTTCTTCGAAAATTGCTTTTGAAATTAAATGGCTTGATTAAATGCCAACTCAAACAAGTGACGTGTGATGAATAAAATGATGGGAAAACAAGAGTTTTGGGTTGGTGTTTCGAATTTGGTAGAAATCAAGGAAAGGAAATGGAAAAAATGTGTGAAAAACCATGAAGAACGACTGTTTCATTCAAAATGCTCGAGCGACAACCGAGTGAGGCAATTTCTGCTACTGTTGCTCGAGCATGTTCCAGCGATAAGCTGGCAACACTTAAATTGATAGAAATAGCACCAAAAATTTAAAAACTAAGAAAAATAGCATTTTCTTCAACAATAATACTGTAATTTAAGCGACTCAAGCTCTCGACACTTCGATAATTAAAATCAAGTATATAATCACAAGTCGAGCATTATCAAAAAACTTTCCTACGTACTCAATTAAGTTCAAGATGGAGTAAAGTGTATAAATGACTCGTGCGTGTTAAGTACCACTATTTTTTTCATGAAAATGACTCCAAACCTTAAATTTGTGCGAAATGACATGCTTACATCACTGTTAAATAAGTATGATCTCTACTGATGGAAGTCAAACCCGAATAAATTTTAGGACTCGAAAACGAGCTCAATTATATGATAATTTTTCTTTTCTTCCCATGAATTTGAGCATATAACATTTTTATCGTTTTTCTCGTAAATAACATCTTATGTGCAGAATCTAGTCCATTAAGCGACTAAATTCACCCCTGTAACGAGTTTTAGGCCGGTTAACCCAAGTCAGATGACCATAAGCACCAGGTAATGAAAAACCCCTCGAGCTTAATCACTCGAGTCAAATAGGCTTTGAATAAAAGTAGAAGATGAACCAAATAGTCAATCACATTTTCATTTTTGTCACTCTATATATATATAATTTTTCAACAATGCAAGGGGACTATCACGAGTTAAGGTAATCTAAGTATAGGTCAATTCTCGTTATAAGTCACCTAACTAACACGTGACTAACACCCCAAATCTCACACATGTGGTCTAGACTCACTTACAAGATCATAATGTGTGTTGTGCAATAGATTACATGACGACACATATACTCAATACCTACATCAAACCGAACCAAGCAATGGAAATAATAGTGTAAAATAGATAAATACTTGGTCACACAAGACATGTTTAAAATCATAACGATGTGTCGTTTTCCAAAAAAGAAAATATGTTTGTAATTTTCCCGTTTTCAATTTTTTTTTTTTTTATTTTTGAAACCAATACTTAAAACAAATAAAAGCAAAAAAAATAGAAATAACATAAAAAATAAATGGGACGCATGCATGAATGAATGGACATAGTGAACTGCACATGCATGCACCTAAATGCCAAATCAGGGTGAAATTTGAATGGCCTTATCGTGAAGAGCATGACCATTTCACAACCTTCTAGGTCGCTCATCTTAACCCAGACATTCTTAGAAGTAGAAGTTAATTGAGTTAACCGAGTCATTATCTAAGTTAAGTAGCTAACTTGATTGTCAAAAAAGTTAACCTTTCGAGTGAAATCATGATTCTTACTTCTAGTCACATGGTTACGACACCTAGGTCTAATGTGTCTCAGTGCACCATAGTGGTAGAAAGTGGGAATGAACCTAGGTTCAAACTTGCTCGGTGGTTGTTGTCGAAAAGTAGGATGATTAACCCTATACTATCCAGTAGGTCTCGATCCTGTGGCATGATTATCTTTGAGTTTAGGATAAGAAATCTCACGAGCTTTGTTAGTGGCAGGAACGAATGTGGTCCTAGATGTGCTAGCAGTAGCATCATGGTTATCAACATAACCCGTACCATGCCTATTCCAGTAGGCTTGTTCATTCCAAACAGATTGTCTAGCTTCTATGAGCCACTCATAAACGATTGGAGTTGAAAATTAAATTTATCAAGATTAGTTGCTAATGATTTAACTTTAATTTCCAAGTTTTCGTTAATCAGCTTCAACTTACTCAATTTTCTAGTCGAGTCTTGAGGTCACTTAACAGTTTTTTTCAAGTTCAAGCTCGTTCACCTTTTTCAAGACGGTTTTGTTAACCTTCTTAATTTTGAGACTCTCCTCAAATAATTCACGATAAGACTCATGAATGTCAGTCTCATCATCAGAGGCTTCTTCAGCCTGTTCATTCTCATCCTCCCTTTTAACCTTCTCAATCTCACGATCAAATTTGATTGCAGCAATCGGGGTGAAAGCCATAATTTTGTTCATCTTCACCACCAGATGTCTAATTCTAAAAACTGAAATCTGACTTTTCATCACTTATGGTCATGGCTAAAGCCTTACAATATTGTTTACCCGAACTCATCTTCAGATTAGGACATTCATTCCTAAAGTGAGCATACCCCCTGTACTCATGGCATTGGACAGATTAAGATTTTTTAACGGGAGTCCTATAGATATTTTTCTCACGTCTACATCTAGAGAATTTATCAGGGACCTCACTTTTCCACTCTTGAGGTATTTTCCTATTGCTCATCACATTCTTGAATTTTTTAATGAAATAAGCTATTTCGTCGTCCCTAAGGGTCTCAGTATCAACGGACTCGCTCTCCTCTTCTCTAACAGTGTTCATAGCGATGGATTTAACCTTTTTAGATTGTAAGATAGTCAATTCATAAGTTTGAAGTGATCCTACAAGTTCTTCAATCTTAACAACAACTAAGTCCTTACTCTCTTTTATTATAGTGACATTGGGTCTAAACCTCTCGGGCAGTGATCTTAGGACTTTTCTAACAATTTTAGACTCGAGGATCTTTTCACCTAAGTTAAAGATACAGTTAACTATATCATTAATTTTCGTATAGAATTCATCGAACGATTCATCGTCCTTCATTCTAATCTCTTCAAACTTAGTGCTCAATATTTGTAGTTTCGAGTTTTTAATAGTTTTAGTTCCCTCTTGTGGGGTTTTAATATATCCGAAACTTCTTTAGCAGTTTCACACATCAACACTCGCCTAAACTCCTCAGTAGACACAGTCATGAACAGGACATGAAGGCCCTTACAGTTCCAAGTACACTCATCCAAATTAGTTTTGGTCCATCGTGAGATATCAGTGTGTGTGACTACACCAGCAACAGTTGTTATAGGTGGAGCCTACCCATTTTGAATGCTAATCCAACTACGTTCATCCAAAACCTTAAGAAAAGCTCTCATTCGAACTTTTCAGTAGGTATAATTACTTTCGTCAAAGAACAGAGGCACGTTCACTGATTGACTCATCCAGAATTATATAATAAGGGTCAAGAATTAAATTATGGCTCTAATACCAATTGAAAAAATGCGTAGTTCGACCCTAAAAATACCTAGAGAGGGTGAATAGGTATTTTATGCGGAATCAAAATTATTTATTAATAGGCAACAAGTTGCCCATTAAATATCTCTAGATGGTTAATCATGCAAGTCATTTTATCTATGTTTAAATACTGTAGATCATACAATTAATAAATAAAGTAGTAAAGAACAACAATATGATCACAGAGAAACCCAACTGGGAAAAACTCTGGGTACTTTGCCAGTCAATCCACTATAAACAATTTGATTTCTTGACTGCAATTTGATAGCTCTCTTGAATTTTGTGCTGCCCTGCACCAATTCTTGTTGTAATTTCCAAAGCTCTCTTGGATTCTACTCTCCTCCAGCAACTCCTAGCTTTGTGGAATAATCTATCTCATGTGGATCACAAAGAACAACTCGTTTTTCACCGACTGGAACTTTAGTCGCCTTCCTATGATCTTCTGCAACTCTGGCAGAAGTAGCGGTATGGTATATTCATTATGAATTCGATGTTTTCTTACCAAAACTCTCATGCAGATGAATGTTGAAAGATATAATATGGAGGAATCACTCTATAAACTCTTTTTCTCAATGTTCAACCTTAGGAATTTCGTACAAATGAGTTTTGGTATATATAGGTAGGGTATAAAACAGATGAGCCGGGGAAAAAGCCTTGAAATCGCGAAATAAATTTTTTTCGTATAACCATGTCGCTCGGACGAAGGCTTAGCGAAGGTCTAGCGATGGGCTGTTGCTTGAACGAAGGCCTGGTGACGGTCCACCGACAATGTTTTTGCTTTTGAAGCTCTAGCAAAACCTTGGGACAGTAAAAAATTCGTGTTGTTTTCCTCCTTTTTGCCGTTCTCGAATTCTAGACCTAATAACTCTATTTTTAACTATTTTCACATTAATCCTTGATTTATAACCAAAGTACAATTCAATCCTTTTTATTATAGAATTTCCAATTACAAAACATTTAAAACCTAACACTATGTATTGGTAAAAGTTCACAGGGTGAACGATTGATCGTAGAGGACCACAAGGATCGTATGAGGAGGAATGATATGGGTGGTTCTCATAAAGGAATGTGAGATTGAAGTCCAGGAATTGGAATGAGAAAAACATTAAGTGCTACATGTGTCATCAGATGGGCCATTTTAAGAAGGATTGTCCAAATAAGAGATAGGGTGATGAAAAGAACATTTGGGCCCTCAAACTCAGCTAGTGTTGTAGAAGAAAACTCGAATTTTGAACACCGAGACGTGCTATCAGTCTTTGTAGTTAACTGTGATAGATTATATAACTCTTAGATACTAAATTCAACTTATTCATTTCACATGTGTCACAACTAGGATATGTTTGATTCATATTGTTCTCGAATTTTGGATATGTTCTGATGGGTATGTGAGGTCATTGGAATGGGGCCCATAAAATTCAAAATGTTTGATGGTGTGGTAAGGATTTTGGAGGATGTTGAGAAAGTACCTAATTCTTTGGGCACTTTAGACACTGGTGGCTATACTTATAAGTCAAAGTGTGGGGTTTTGACAGTGAAGAAATAGGCTATAGTTGTAATGAAAGGTCAAAAGTTGGTAGGGAATATTTACAAATTGTTGGGGGTACAATTGTAGATGGAGTTACTACAGTAGAATCTAAGCCATATGACACTCCCTTATAGCATATTCAACCGATGCATATAGAAAAACATGGTACGATTGAGCTTCACAAGAGAAATTTGTTGAAGGGAGTAAAATCATGCAAGCTACAAATTTTGTGTACTTGGGAAATAGTCCGGAGTACAATTCAAGACAAGAAAACACAAGACATAGGACATTCTTAATTATGTGCATTCTGACAATTGGGACCAATGAGAGAGTTGTCAAAAAGTGGACCTCAATATTTTATTACTTTCATTGATGACTTCTCTAGAAAAGCTTGAGTGTATTTCATGAAGCACAAGTCTGAAGCCTTTACCAAGTTCAAATATTGGAAAGCACGGGTAGAGAAACTGACTGGTAGAAAAATAAGTACCTTAGGACAGACAATTGTACGAGTACAAAGATTTACAATTTTTTAAATTTCGTGAGGAACATGTTATTCAACGACATTATACAGTTCACAAGAAACTGCAGCAGAATAGTGTAGTGGAGAGGATGAAAAGAATAATTGCAGAACATGCAAAATGTTTAAGGCTGAATACATGGCTTTCAAAGATTTTTTTGGCAGAAGTGGTGAATATAATGTTATGTCATAAACAGATTACCATAGACAGCAATAGAAGGGGTGAGGAAGTTTGGACAGGTAATGATGTTGATTACTCTAGATTGAGAGTATTTGATTGTTTAGCTTACATGCGTGTATTTAGTGATCATAGGTCCAAGCTCAATTGGAAATCAAGAAAGTGAATTTTTTCTAGGCTATGTGAAAGGTGTAAAGGGGTACAGGTTTTGGGATCCAAAGGCAAAGAAGATGGTGATCAGTAGGGATGCTATATTTGATAAAGCATTCATGCTTAAAACTATTCAAACGAAGGGAAACTCAATTTAGGCGAGGACATCACAATAGGTAAGTGGTATAGGTAGAACTATACAATGCTAACATGAAGATAAATGTTCAAGAAGTAGGCATAGTCAATCATCCTTGTAATAGATAGACCATGTTACACTCTCAGGCCACCGACAAAGTATGGATTTGAGGATTTAGTTTCTTATGCACTCATTACCAACAATAGCAAACCTACAACTTTTCAGAATGTCGTGGTAGTCATGAGAAAAGTAAATGGATGGAAGCTAAGGTAGAGGAAATTCAGTCATTGCCTTCATTTTATATTTTTGTTCTCATATTTTTAGAGTAAAAAAGTGCTATATCGAGTTTGTTGGAACTCTTACTGATTGTCTTATTACTTCTATAAGAGACAATATTTAATATAAAACATCAGTATACATAAATTTCTTAAGATTTGTAGCTCAAATTGGTATTTGCAAATTGGAGAACACCATTTGCATCAGGGATGGATCCAGACGCTCAAGTGAGTTAGGCGGAGCATCAAGCATTCATCAAATGATCGCCTAATATAGCAAGATTGTTTATGAATATTTAATTAACTTATATTAAAAGAATCTCCAATTAATATATAAATGCACTAAATATAAAAATCATATAGATATGAAAATATAATTCAATACAACCCAAAATAATAAGGAATGAAAACACGTTTTTTTTTAATCATATTCATATGATCAAGTTTCAAATATTATGAACTTAAGCCACACAAGATGAGTTTATATTTAAAGTATTGATTAAATGATAAAGAAAAATTTTAAAACAATGAATTTTAGAGCTATTTTTGACCCCTAAAGTAAAAGTATTTTTCGAACTCTTAAAATAATCAAGAATTTTAAAAAACAAATTTTTAAAAACTAACAATAAAAGTATATATTATGAAGTAATAAATTGGGTCAATAAAATTTGAAAACATTGATTTTTAAAGCTTTTTTTGCCCAAAAAAGTGCTTTTTGAACTCTTAAAAGAATGAAGATCAGTATTTAGATTTCCCGATTTTAATTTTATAAAATAAATTGATAAAATCTACCAGTAAAAGTATGTATGATGAAATAATAATTTGAGTCAATAAATTTTTTTAAAGAAATTATTTTAGAAACAAGAACTAATAATATAGAATTGTTTAGTTATTATATATTGTGTTAAAAAACCCAAAAAAAAATGGTTAGGGGAATCAAACCCTATACCTCTTACACGTAAAGGACTTCCCATTTGTGATACAACACTCTAGTCAACATTAATGCACTACACCAAAAAAGTGCTTTTGCAGCGGCCAAAAAACGCTGCAAAAGACTTTTTGCAGCGTTTTTCCAAGTGT
>CAIGRO010172802.1:0-23748 GCA_903798355.1 Fraxinus baroniana
TATTTATTACGTTTTAGTTAATTGTATTCGAAAATTAGAAATTTACTTTAAAAGAAAAAGAGAAAAAATTAAACCATATTATACTGTACTTGATCATTTTTTGAAAAATAATAGAGATATACTTGCGCCTATAAAAGAAAAAATAGTTAGAATTAATAGAGAAATTAATAAATCAGAATACTAAACAATTGTTTTGATAAATGATATATAGATAAATATGAGCATAATTGGTTTTTCTTTTTTTTAGGAGAAATAAATCAAAATTATCCTATATTAGGAATAGAAAATCTTAATTTGACTAAAGAATAGAAAAATAATATTTATGTCTTTTTATCAGAAAGTGTAACCCAGGTGTAAACCAACAAGTACATGTAGCGAGGTCGAAGAGCAATATATGGGTGTTGGTGGGGGGTTTTTTTTTTTTTTTTGTCATTTTATGGGTGGGCTAATCACTAATGGACTTACAAGTTTCAACTGGGCCTTTTTTTGAATAAGGCCCAAAAAAATGAAAACATAAGAAAGGGGGAAAAATTTCAGTAGCTCTTTGTCTTCAGTTCTTCTTCCTTGGCAGACGGTAACTCGACGGTGAGAACTTGCAGCTTCCGGCGGACCCAGCACAGGCGACCGCAGGGCCTAGCCGGTGCTAGGTCTGTCCCTATCTCTGACATAATTGAGTTAAGTGTTTGTGATTACCCACTGTTGAACTGGATCACTAGTTCGTCACATACGGAGCTAATTTGGCCTGTCCTAACAACTTTACTTTTTCCTGGAATGTTCAGTGATAGTAAACTAGCATACATATTTTTAGCAATAGGAGCTTTGGCCGATGGTGGGGTGGCTACCGATCTTCCTAGGGATCTGGCACTCAGGATGGCTTCTCAAACTATAAGCTAATGGATATATTTTCTTTACCGCGTTATATAATATGTTTTGTGTAAGTTTATTATTAGGGAAATGGATATATTTTCCTTACAGCCCCCTCACAAGAGGGGGGCTCAAGACCAATAAAAAAAAAATTGTGGGCCCCACCTCTTGTGAGGGACTATCAACCTCGGTGTACAAGTAGCATGACCCTTTTAGTTTTGGTCCCTAGCTAATGGTAATTATTCGTTGAAGTCTTTTTTTTTTCCTCATACTTATTTTCATTCATAAATTCTCACAATAAAATATTTTTCAAGTAAACCCAAAGTTTTTCCTTATTTTTCATCCACATTCTCCAAAAAATTACTATTCGAAAACTTATACTTTAAAAAAAATGGATGTCAAACAAGTGCTTAGTAAATAAAAAAAAATGTGGTGGTTCAAAAATATTTTGTTGTGCCAATATAAACCCTTATGAAAATTATCTCTTCTTGATTTTCTGTGTGATTATCTATAAGCTCTTTTTCTAAATTTCTAATTCTGTATTTTATTTCTCCTAATATTTCATATACTTTATCTATTCTATTATATGTGATTTTTATCCTAACTTCTAATTTTTCTATGTTTTCACTATAGTCTTTAGGGTTATTGTGAACTTCTTTAATTTCTAAACAATTACATATATATTGGATTTCTAGGCAATTTTTACATTGATTTCTATTTTTATGTTATGGGTATATTTTACATATTTTACACTTGTCTATCATTGATCCATATCCTATCCATCCATGTATAGATTCATGTTCTATATTCATCATTTTTATATCGAGAATTGAAAAGTTTAATTCTTCTAAACTATTATAATTATCTTTAGAACTGCTTATTTCTAAATTGTCTAATACTTCATCTGTGTATATGCTATATACTGAAACTACAAAATCCACAATAAGATAATTCTATAATGTTTTATTGTATTTATTTGATTATCATAGATCTAGCCATATTTTCTTTACTTTTATTTTTATTGGAGCATTTGTAAGCAAAATGTCTAAGGTCTCCACAAATATAACATTTACAATCATTTTTATTTTTCGGCTTTTTAACATATCTAATATACTTTAGGTCTTTTATTTTTTATAATATGTCCTACTTGGTCTAATACTATATCTTTTTCTTTCTTGATATTGTTTTTTATGTTTTTTATATTTTTTTCTTTTTTCTATAATCATTTGTTTGTGGTGTATGCAAATCTGAACAAAGAGAATAATTTAATTTCTTTATTTATTTTCTAGATACCTCTTCTATACAGTATTCTTTTAATTTATCGGTTATGAGTTTTATAGCAGCACTAATAGTCAAATCTCTTACTGGT
The DNA here is from genome assembly GCA_903798355.1 of Fraxinus baroniana. Classification (NCBI taxonomy): domain Eukaryota; kingdom Viridiplantae; phylum Streptophyta; class Magnoliopsida; order Lamiales; family Oleaceae; genus Fraxinus; species Fraxinus baroniana. Next base: position 2,234 of record CAIGRO010172802.1, read on the forward strand.
CTTGATTCTACATCCTCTTTAATTTTATTGTTCCATGGCAGTGGTATCTTTCTATATAACATTTCAAGTATATATATATATATATATATATATATATATATATATATATAATCTTTCAAAATATAATAAAAATGGTTGTATGTACTTCATATTACTAATACTTAAATTTCCTAATTCTTCTAAGGTTTTATTTTGTTTGTAAGTGCTATCTCTACTAGGGTCAAATCATATAATTATTTCTCTAATAAAGCTTGTAAAATTTCTAGGGTTGTCTCCTATAAGCCCACATTTTTTCTATAGTTATTTGTATAGGTACACTATTATATGATGTTATTACAAAATTTCTTATTTGGTTATAGTACTAGGTCCGTCTTGTGGTTTACAATTATTTAATTCTAAAATTAATCCTTTGTCGCTTGCTACTAGTAAACTGCATCCTTCTTCTGATTGCCTTCTTCCTAAGCTTTTGTGTTTTTTTCTTTCCATTCATATAAATTTGCAGGGGGGAAATGATATTTTCCTCCTATATCGTATTTCATATTCATGAGTTCTTTTCTTTTTCCAAATTGTTCATCAGTTTCCATCTTAGTTCTTTTATTATCTTCACTACTTTCTTCCATCTTAGTTTCTATATTTTGTTGGTCTTTTTCTAATAATATTCTAATTTCTATTTTTGTAGATTTTCTAAGATTCTCATAGTATTCCATATCTATACATCCGAATTCTTTTTCATCGTCTTCACTTTCATCTTCCTCACTTTCTTCCTCTAATGCATTAATTTCATCTTCACTATCATAGTCCTCTATTTCAAAATATGTGCATTGCTCTTCATTTTCTTCTTCATTATGCTTTGTCTGTTCTGCTTAATAGTTATAATTTCTGAACCTAATACTTAAAGTTCCATTGCTATTTTTGTACATGATATTATTTTCGGGTACTAATATAGGTCTTTCTAAGAAGTTCTTAAATTCCAATCTAATCCTACATTTGTTTCTGAAGAGAATTTCTTTGCTAAGATAGCTTTTAGGTTTTTTTGTCCTAAAAGAGTAATTATTTGGTTATTTTCTAATATACAATTAGTAGTACTATTTTCACTAAATCTTCCTATAAATCCTATACAAATTAACAAATTATCTTCGTTTCTTTTCATTTGATATCCTTTGCTTTTTATTCCTATTTTAATATCTTTTGAAAACTTTTAGTCTTAACTAGATAATCTGGTGTAAAGTATACTATTCTGCCTTTGTTGTTTATGTCTAATTCTACGCTTTCTAGTAGCCCTTGTTCTATGTCTGTGAATCTTCTATTGTATAAACATACTAATACTTTAGTTCCTAGATTTCTCTATGAAGTCTTTTATTCCTATTATTATTAATCCTAAATGAGTTTGTTGAAGAAATTTATTAATAATTTCTTTATAGGATTATTTTTCTATCAAATTTAAGGATATAAATTGATCTTCAAGTGTACAAGTAACATATCTTTCACCATAATGTTAGTATATTAAAGATTTACTAAATATATTTCCCTTTTTATATATGCCAAACTTTTACTAAATTTAATTTATTTTGTCTAAAAGTTTCTAATTGTTCTTCTATATCTATCAAGGATTCTAATTTTGTTTTGGATTCCATTTTTCTACTTAGTGTTCGTAGTAAAGGATTACCTACTAGTATACTACTACTAGCTATAATTTGCTTTCTTTTATCCATTACGTATAATTCCACTTAAGTCTTTTTAAGTTTACTGGGTTCTTTTGGCTTTTCCTAAATCTAACTTTTCTAACTTATTAGGTTGTCTAAATATTTATTGTTCTTTCTTTTTCTAACGTTTTAATTCTAGTTTCTAATTTTTCTACATTGGGGTCTACTTCACTTATATTATGAAACTTGCCTTTTAATATTTCACTATTTTGGTTTTTAATATATTCTAAATTGTTTTCTAAAGTTTTTATAGATTTATTTATACTTTCTAATAAACTTTCTATCTTTTTATTTGAATTGCTTATTTAACTACCTATCTTCAAAATGTAAAAGATGCCTAAATTATTTTTATCAAAATTACAAACTAAAGAAGTTGTATCTAAACAATCTTTTCTTTTAAAGTTTCCTAAAATTTATAAATTTAAATAATCTATTTTTTTCATAAACTAAATGATCTAGACTAAAACACCGCTTTGATACCAATTTGAGAGGGATCGGTCTGAGTAAAAATCATGTCTTTCTTTTTATTATTTTACTATTATTTCTGTCTTCTCTTGCAATTTTTACTCGTTCGTCTCGTCTTACTGTTTTTCAGGATCTTGTATCAAGAAACTCCGACATTAAGAAATAGAGTGCTTAGTGATTTGCCTCTTGATTTGTAAAGAGGGGTCACATCTATTTCTATATAATGCAAACAGTAGATGGGTTTCTATAATAATTAATCTACCAATTCCTCGTTTTTCTAAACAAATACTAATGAATTCGTTAAAACTTTCTAATGAACAACAAAACACAGTGGATGAAGTATACTTATCTAATTGCATGAAATAGAAAAAATTTGAAACAATATTTTTGTAATGGCCTCAGAGTACTATAATGTTCAGCAAATTAATTATTCTTTTTTTTTTTCAACTCTCTCTGAACTTTTTTCACGACCTTCTAAATAAGGCTTAAGACTATAACCAAAAAGATTTTCATCGTGTTTAAAAAGGCTAAAATAGACTCCCTCAATTGAAATAAAATACAACTTAACTCAAAGGATTATTTTATCTTCTAGCCGTGGAATCCAGAATAAAGAGGCTAAAAGCATTACGTTTGAAAAGAGAATAAAATATTATAATATTTTTTTGAATAAATTAATCGCTTACTTGATGTTTTCTCTTTTAGGCCTTGCCCGAAAGATAAATAAAAGAACAAAAAAAGGAAGTATACAAGAACTTACTTTAATTAAAAGTCTTTGAATTTATAGCAATTTTTTTTGAAATTACAACGATTTGTAAGCGAGATGTGGTAATGCGCTCTTCTGTTTTTTTCTTGAGGTGTGTCTGGTGTGAAAAGCATTTGGCTTTTATAGATAAGTAGATACTAGTACATCACACCAACTTCAAAAAAGAAAACAAGCATATTTACAGTGTATGATTTATAATTAAAGGTATGTTGTATATCTTTACATGTGTATGAACATATTGGATTCCCGTCTTTATGCTCTTCCTTTTTTATCTTTTTGCATTTATACTTGTCCTTGCCCTTTAATAATAGTCATTTCTTCATCTTTGTCTTTATGTCCCTTCCTCTTCTTGAATTATTGTGCTATTTGTCCATCATCTCTATGTAGGCTTCATCTAGATTTGAGTCCATTTGATTAGTTTTGCCATCAGATGTGTCTTCTTCTTCTTCTTCTTCTTCTTCTTCTGTGTTTGATTGGTTTTCCAATAATTCACAATTTGTTTCTTGAAAGCCATCAAATATAATTCTTTTTGTTGAAAATTCAAGGCTAGAATCCATCATGTTGTAACTTTTATAGCGAGATGTTCTTGACTGAACATTACTCCATTATTTCATTGTGCTACAAGTCTGGAATTACTATTTTGAATTTCTATCATTACCACTGTCTCTGAGATCCGTCTTTTGTAATCAATCAATCTAATTTTTATTTTGGTATTTGTCTTTGAAGATGGTCTAAATCTTTTGGCCCCTTCATATAGTATAATATAATTATAAGATGTTATTATTATACCATTATTTACAAGAGGTGGCCTGGAAATAAATTAGATCATTAAAGGGTGATCCTTTAACTGATCAAGAATCTGTTTAAGTTTTGGTGGAAAGAATTTGAAAGATCTGTTTGGAACATATATAGTATCTATCAAACCGAATTGTAAGTTAAGGTAAAAAAAATGTCTTCTTCAAAAACAGTAATCAAAGGAAATTGTACGATAATTATGTCTAAGAAATGCTGAATTTTTAATTGATGATTCGTATTTGGGACCATGTTTAAGAAGATATCCATTCTCGTTGTGTTAATAACTTAGAAGATGATTCATATTTGGGGCCATGTTTAAGAAGATATCCATTCTCGTTGTGTTAATAACTTAGAATTTGGGAAAAATCGATTATTTTTTGTACGATTGATTTCTTTGTAGAATGTCGAACAACATTGGCACAATCACCAATTTTTTATTCTAATTCATATAAAGCATTTTCTTGCCGTGCAGCTATTGAATCTGTTAGTTCAATAAGTCTTTCTCTTCTATCAGAATAATTTCTACTTGTAGAAGCAATATCTTTAGATATGGGTCTTTCAACAATATTTTTAGAACTAAGTATTTCCAACTGTCTTGTAACTCAAGAATTTCATTTTGATATCTACTAATGGTCCGTTGAGATGAAGCGATTTCGACTTCAAAAATTTGTAATCTTTCTTCTAATGTATGCTTTCTACAATTTAGATCTCTAACAACTTTGGTCATAATTACGCAACTTTCACAAAGTTGTATTGACGAGGATGAAGATGATGGTTGAGAAGGGGAAGCTTGTGTAGTCATAGTCTGTCAAACTCTTTCAAATATATAAAAATTAAATCCCATCATTTCTCTACAAAAATTTAAAACTTCTTCTAATGTATAAAATCCTTTGAAAAGGCGGTATGAAAATATTTCTACTTATTATAATACTTCTGGCCAATAATTATATATACCAAACTTTCTACATTTGATTACTGCAAAGAAACTAAAATTTCTACTTTCTACTTGATTGTGAATTTGTCTAAAATGATTAGCTAAAGTATTAATGTTGTCTAATTTTTGTTTAGAGTCACGTGTCATCCAAAGATTATTCAATAGACTACTCTTCCTTTCTGAAAGTCTTTCTAAATTATTTCTTTTTAATCGGAGATTAGATCCTTGTGGGTTCATTCTTAGAGTGACATTCTCAGAGTTCTTCATCCTCTAATCCATTGGCATCATGAGAATAATTTGTTAGAAAATTAATAACTTGTCTACTTAAATTATTTGCTAAAAAAATTATTTTTCGGTTAATTATGTTCTATAATAATTTTATAACTATTCAATATCTCATATAACTTTAGACATCTTTTATGTCTTATTTTAGCAAAATTTATCTTTTTTTTTTATAAACTTTACTATGGCTTCACAATCTGTTCTAATAGTAAATTCAGTATTTAGAAATAATTTAAAGTTTTCTATACTATGAATAATAGTCATTATTTCGTAATCTAGGTCAGTCAAGCATTTTCCTTTTATTTTATATTTTCCACTAGCATATCTACAAAACTTCTCTTTTTTCCTATCGCTATATTTGTTTGGTTTAGACTATAAAATTCCTCCCCATCCTAATTCACATCTATCTATTTCTATTATTTTATATTAACTGTCTAAAGGTAATTCTAAAAGTGGTAAATTCTTAACTTCTTTTATCTTTTTAACTAACTCTATGTCTGACTCATTAAAATATTTTTGTCATTTGCTAGATAGCTTGTTATACAATGGTCCTACTTTCTCTCCTAAATCTTTAATAAAGTTTATAGCATACTATAAAATTTCTAGAAAAGCTTGCAATTTTTTAGTTTCTTCTATTTTATCTGAAAATTATAAAATCGCATGTACTATATGTGGTTGTAATTGGATTTTTCCTTCTCCTAAAATTATTTGTAAGAATTCAATTTTTTGTTTATTTATTTTCATTTTCTTTTCACTTATAATTAAATCATTTTCTATAAATTTATTTAAAATTTTATCTAAATGTTTCATATGTTCTTTATGATCTTTACTATGTACTAGTGTATCATCTATATATACACAAACAAAGGGGAAAAAAATTAAATATATAATCCATCTTTCTCTGAAAAATAGAGGGTGCATTTTTTAATCAAAATGACATGACTGATCATTCAAAATGTCCTAAGGGTGTGGTAAAAGTTGTCCAGGGAATAGTCTTTTTGCCATTTTTGTTTGTCAAAATCCTGATTTACAATCAGATTTTGAAAATATTTTGCTATGTTATATTTTATTTATTAACATGTCTTTATCTGGCATTTTATATCCGTCTTCTATAGCATTATCATTTAGTCTTCTATAGTTTATATAACCATTTTTGTCTTTTCTCTTTTAATTTCCCTATAATTTTTAACTATAAAAGTTGTTGATCTATGTTGACTGCTGTAGAGTCTTATTACTTTTAAATCTAATAATTCTTTAATCTGTATATTAAAATCTTATAAATTATGTGGATTTTGAATGAAAAATTGTTGTACTTATAGCTTAAGAATTAGGTCAAACTCATGCCCTCATTGCTTTCCAAGTAGAGATTGAATCAAGTTTTCGGAATTGTCCATATGGCCACACGGTATAAATCCTATTGTTTAGCTTAAATCCTTTTATATTAGGATCCCTTTAAATTTTTGTAAACCTCATCATTCCACAATCATCTGCAATTGATCCGGTGTAAGTTGTGAAAGTTTTTAATTAAGTCCCCAAACTTTTCAAATGTTGAATTTAGTTCCCAAAATTTTAAACTCAAAATAGTTTATCTTCACATCAATCGCATCCCAGTCCATATTTCTTTCTATAGTTTACATATTTACACTAAATTAGGTAGATATTCACTCAATTAGTCATAATTTATCAAGTTTAGAAGCTCAAATAAATGTATAAAATACAATTTTCAGTGCCCTAAATTTTTTTCTGTTAAAAATATAAAATTAGAGTAAGAAGACAACAAAGATTTAAATTGTGGATAAAGATAATAATGAGAAATTTGATGAATTTGATATTATTATTTTGACGAAATAAAATTACTTCCTTTTGTTATGAAACATGTGTATAACATCTACGGGGAGACTATGTTCGGCCCCCATTTTTTCAAAAACTTATTTTTTCAACTCATTTTCAAACACGTATTTTTCCATAAAATAATTTTACATATAAATCGAAAAAATTTCCTTCTTTTTTAACCACATATTTTTCAAAAAATCATTATTCCAAAATATATTTTCTTACTATAATGGGGCTCAAACAGGAGCAATTTTCTTAGTGATGAAAAAATTGTAGTAGTGATATATTGGTTTAAATATATTTTGCTATAAAAATTCCTGCCACTCTAGAAGTGCTATTGGAAAAACATTTTTGGAAGATATTTCATGTTCTTTCCCATTTCATACACAATCTCAGTTAATTGGTTATATACTTTCAATTTAAAAATCTTAGGGTCGTTCTCTTTGTGTTTCAGTTTTGTGTTTTGAGTTTTTAATTCATTTTGTGTTTTGTGTTTTTAATTTCCATTTTGAGATTATTGAAAATGTATTCTTTTTGGCATTTTGAAAAATCATTTTCAAAAACTAAAAATGAAAACGCATTCTTTCCCAAATCATTCGCGTCCTTCCACCCTAACTCTCTCTCTCCGTCGCGTCTCTCCCTTCCCCCCCTCCCCCTCGCGTCTCTCTCCCTTCTTCACGTCCTCACTGTCGCGTCTCTATCTTCCCCTTCCCTCTCTGTANCATTCTCTTTGTCATTCTGAAAAACTGTTTCTCAAAACATAAAAATGGAAAACGCGTTTACTTTGAAATTTTGAAAATATTTTTTTATAATATTTTATTCAAGAAATCCGATTAATATTCAATAAATTTTAATAGTTTATTGTTAATTTAATATTAAATAAAATATAAATTTTGAAGTTGGAGAAACTTGAAATATTTTCTTCCAAATATAAAGAAACAATCTAAATTAAATTTGGCAAGTTGCAAAAAAATAGGGAACACTAATCTCATGTTGATGTGGTAATAAATATTTTGAAATCAATCTTATCGAATTCATGTTTGTTCTCACAATTCTTGCCAAATATAATTTCGATCGTCTAAACACGATGTATCATCTGCCACAAATGGATTCTTGCTCAAGCAAGGACAAGCCGCAGGCCGCAGACCAAGCTACTTGCAGTTGAGCTTGAACGTTAATTCGTGATATGCATCTCCAAACTCATGGAGTATTGAAGGTTTGTGCAACGTGACCCAAGTCACCCAATCCTATCTGTTAAACTACAACTTTTTAGAAAAAAAACTCCATCCAACTATCATTTTAATCAATCAACTGCCCATAAGAAGTGGACGACAGATGTAGGGATGGGGTGGGGTGTCATTTTTCTTTGACCTGGAGGCCTATTATATTCCAAGAAATTGTAATATGAAAGGAAATTTTATAACTCATTAAATTTCATAAAATGTGGTTTTTATCATGTACATTTTCAAAAATAACTCTTCATAACAATGAACTATCAATCCCTATTATGACTGGGAGGAGAGCAAAACTTTTCCAACCCTCTTCCAAGTGACACGGGCAATCCACCTTCCTACTTTGGTGAGGAAACAGCAGTACCAGAATCCACCTGTGCATGAGTGATTCAATCTCTTCTTTCACCTGTTCAATAAGATTGGGTCCCTTGACATCCGTCTCTGTCGATGTCAAAAAATGGCATAAGAATGGAATGACTTTAAATTTTTCACGAACTAAGCATGAATAAAAGAAACTGTGAGGCAAGAAAAATTGAAAAAGTAGACTCAGAATGTTATATTGGCTCAAATAAGTAAGGTTCATGTAACCGAACCAAGTACCAATGGATATTTTGAGTCCCCTTCACATCTGCACAAGCTTTTGGTTCATGCTCCATCATACCATCTCTATATGTTGCCCTAACTAGCCATAAGAACACATAAGAACATAGAAAGTATATATTTTGGTGCCCCAAAAAAAAATGTTTTCAATTGTATGTTTTTTTCCTTTCTTGCTCCCAAAGCCCCCCCACCCCAGGAAAAAATAAATAAGGAACCTAGAAAAAATAACAACAGCATAAAAACAAGGGAAAATGGGCACAAAAGTATTTGATATATACTAGTAAAAACAACAATTGAGTAAAGACTAAAAAAATGGGTATGGGTTATGGACATACAAGATATAAATATGTGATCTTTAATCTGGTTTTTTTAATTGAATGACTTTTGCATGACAACAATACGTGTAACCATGAAGCTGACCCTTGGTAATGGTGGTGACTGTGACATGACCCACGTAGGTCATACTTGCCAAGGCCTCCCCTCTAAACCCCAATGACTTAATGGACTGCAAATCCTCAAATTTACTTAACTTTGATGTCGTGTGCCTTTCGCATAATATTGGATTTAGTAGTACGATATATTGTTAGAAAACAGAATAAAAATAAGTTCAATTCTGGTTTAGCTTTTCCAACCAATTTGCCTAATCAAATTTAGCAAAAAAACATGAAATATAACAAAGAAATGATGAAAAAAGAATCTCTTAAACATTGTCAAAGTAGAATAATGTGACCCTTGGGAATTAAACACCCAGCCTATCTTCAGTAACTCATCAAACACACAACTTGTAACTTTCCCCACCAAAATCCTGTCTACTCTGTCAAAACTGCAAAAAAGGGCCCAAAAGGCACATCAACCACTTCCTTGCTCACCGGAAACCTCTCCTCCTTCAACTCCTCCAAGAAAACCGATACAAATATACAATATGATAATTCACTCCATTCCCCTGCAACTGATAGTCTGCCATAAACCCATAATTCTCCCGAACACTCATAAACTTCCCCAGCAATTCCAAATTCAAGTTTCATCTATTCAAACAAAGTATAAACCTACGTATAAGCAAGTAAAATTTGTCCAACCTCATGCGATCAATCCCAGGCCACTCTGGCCGAAGAGTCCAAACAAATTTACTAAAATACTACAGCGAAACCGGGGATTCAAGGATCAAAAAAAGGGATGTAAGTCTATTAACAAGCTACCAAAACATGGATTTACCTCAAGCCGAACATGTTGTAATAAAATTGTTCATTTTCTCCTTCATCATGTCTATGTAGCAGCAGCAGCCCATATTTACTGCAGTTGCCAATTGTAATCTCATTTCTTTAACCAATTTACCTAGTCAACACATCTAAAGCTGCGGCCCAAATGAAGGCTTGCAGACTTTCATGACAGAATGTCAGAAACTGTTAAGATGTGATTTTTACCTATCGTTCCACCAGCATAAATTTGGGAGAACTCGAACAGATTCTCGAAAACAGGAAATCTTCTCCAAGATTATCTAATAAAGAAAGAACGATTAGTAGAAATTTACACCGCTCCCATTATACTAAAACGAAGGTAATGGGAAAACTAAAATCATGTAGAAGATTCATACATTTGTATAGCAACAAAAATTTGATAAATGTTTTGAGTATCAATTACATACAAATTATCTGCACGTTACAGTTGCTTGAATTGTTTTCATGATAGGAACATCTTTACTAAATCAACAATCCAAAATCTAAATTTGAAGACTTCTCATAACCTTTAACCAGTTTCTTCTAATGACTTCTAAAACCTTCCTAGAATCTTGTCGTCCAATCTATACATAAACCCAAATTGACCAAATGCAATCAAAAAACCCATATCAGATGCCTCAAAATTCAAAAATTACATATGGTTTCCGAAACTTCCCATTGGTTTGAGCTTCCATGAAAACCCTAAAGCCTTCTCCTGCTCAACCTCCAATGATTTATTATTCATCTTCTTCTTAACCGTCCCTCCAGAACACACTCCAAAGAAATACCTAGATTTGAAGATAATATTGAGATGAGCCTTCGATTGAGCCTTCGATTCTTCAATCTGATGAAGTATTAGAAGAGGAAGGCAGAGCAAACCGTGGAGAACTGCTCCAGAATGAACGTTACGGGTGGGGGAGAGAGAGAGAGTGAGAGGAAATGACTTGGGGGCGTTTTCCGCGTTTTGAGTCCTTGCCGTGTTTTTGCCTGTAAACGGTGAAAACGGGGTTTTTGATGTTTTTCAGTACAAATTTTTTTTTTTGTTTTTGAAAATGCATTTTGGAAAACAAAAAAGTGAACGAGTTTTCATTGTTTTGAAAAATTAAAAACAGAAGACGGCCCAAAATGACCAAAAACAAAAAAAAAAATTTGCCTGTTTGAATTACTAGTCGAAATCCACATTGTTTTTAGATTACAATCAAATAATAATACGAAAATGTTCTAAACGATCACCTAAATACAACTCACCTTGCTATTTTTGAGGCAAATATATCAATCAATTTTGTATAGTCGAGTTGTTTAACAATTTCTTTTTCAATGGATAACATGGTCAACACATTCATTCTTTGTTGTGACATAGTTGATCGCAGATAAGTCTTAATCAATTTCAACTTGAAGAAACTTCTTTCTGCTAATATAACTATAACTAACTATAACTGGTATAGTAAGCAAGATTTTTGTAAGCAATGCAAGCATTCAGAAAACAATCATTTATTTTTTCAAGTAATTTAGCACATCAATCACTCTTTTTGTTTCTCTAGGTATATAGCACTTTGAGACTATTAACTCCGTACATAAGTCATCGCCAATAATATTTGAAAGTCCATTATGGTTTGAATACTGCTCAAAATTCTTATAGGATTTCAACAATATGTCGACAAGCATACTCTTTAATCTCTCTAAATTAAACAACAATTGAAATCTCTCTTCATAAGTTTAAATTGTTCAAAACGAGTTTGAAGTGAAGATCGAGTTTGATCAATTATAAAGAGAAATCAACTCTAAAAGATTATTCAGCTAATTGTGTTACCTCTTCACTGCCACTTTCATCGAATTACATTGGAAAATAGCTCCAATTCCCATTTCGCTTGTCATTTTGTTTAGCTTCATCCATGGCACTAGCAAATTCAGATTCTCTATAATTTTTGAAAATCAAAATAAGTGCTTTCAAAGCTTGATGGCTTCATCAATAACCATGTTTTTTATTTGAAGAAATTTACTCACACTATTCATAGCATGCAACAACTTATACCAAATGACCACGTCAAGCAAGAACTAAAATTTCTCAAGTTCATATATTGCTAGGACTCAGCTTCACTCTTTGTTTTAGGATCTTCGGCAATATCCACCAAGTCAAGTAAATCGTCTCTTATTCGTACAAATTGCTCATTTATAGGTTTGACACACTCCATGTGACTTTCTCAGCATGTTTGTGACAATGGCTTAAGTGTCAGACCTTCAACCTCATTTTTAAGAAATTTTCATCGTTTGAGAGAAGAAGAAAACACTGTGTAGAACCGTTGTATCACTCTAAAGAAGGATATATCTTTAGAAAAACAATTTGCCAAACCACATAATACTAGATTAAGGCTATGACAACCACAAAACAAAGTGTAGATACGTTGTATCACTCCAAAGAAGGACATCGCTTTAGAACAACAACTTGCCATATCACATATTGCTAGATTAAGGCTATGACAACCACATGGAGTATAGAAAGCTCTAGGATTTATTTCAAGTAATATATTTTGTACACCTGTATGTCTCTCGCTCATGTTAGCTCAATTGTCATACCCTTAACCTTTTATATTATCAATATCAAGTTCAATATTCCTTAACACATTTTTAAGCTCAACGAAAAGTCCAAGTCCTAATGTATCGTCCTCCTTAAAAAATTCGATCCAATATTCTTGTACCATCGACGAGTTTATTGAATTGTCCACGCATCATATTACTAGATACATTTTCTCCTTATGACCCGCATCTGGACTACCATCAAGTATAATAGAAAAATATTTTGCATATTTCACTTTTGTGAGAATTGCACTTCTCACCTCTCCAGAGACGAACCCAGCACCCTGCCGGGGGGGCGACCGTGTGTGCTGGGCTCCACCGGACCGAAGGCGATGGCTGGTTCACACTTCTGCGGTTCTGGCTGTGACTGCTGCCCCTTTTTTCAGTTTCAAATCGACATGAGCAAACATCTGATTGAAAGGTCTTAATTATTCTGGTGATTTTGGATTGGTTGTGAATTTATGGAATGAGAAACTTGTCCAAAAATATGTAATTTGTGTCGATCTCAATTTGCAACTTCTCTTAATTTATGCGATTGACTTGTGTGGGTTTTTCATAGATTTCTGATCAACGGTCTAAGCCGGATAGTAAAATCTTGCCTCTAAGATCAGTGGAAATTGATCTTTATTTTTAGAAATAAAATCTGCCGGGTATATAAAAGGACAGTTCAGTTTTGTTTGAAATTAAATAGCAAGAAATTATCGAATTTTCCCCTTTTCAAATCGAAAATTTAAGACTAAATTCCATCATTCTCTAATAGATCTCTTAAGATATTTCTCTGCATTTGATCTGCTTTCTTCCATGTTTTAAGTTTGTTTCCAAAACAGCTTGCTGAAGAGAGAGTCGAGTTTGACCTAGTTGAGGAAGTTAAGACATTGAGACCCCTAACTCTAGATAGCCAGTCCAGACCAACCTTTTATGGGCCAAGGAGTCCACTAATTGGCCAGTTCTATCATTCTCACTTTAACCCTCTGATCTAACTATTTGTCATCTAACTACATGTTTCATTTTATTTGGTGTTCTTTTAATTTCAAAAAAGATGAAGTAGTAGATTTTGATTTTATGATGATGATAAAATTTTGATCACAAAAATCTGAGTGTTAGGATCATTGAGTTAGAAGCATGATATATGATGAGAAATGACTAAGGGAGGTAGTTCATGTGCATAATTTGATCAACGCTCAACATACGCTCAACATAACCCGCGGTTTACCTCCGCCAGTTACTGAGGGGCCGGTGGCTGGTGGTCCAGGAAATTAGTCTGGCTAAACTGGGATACCTGGATACCCAAAAAAAAAAAAATCCAAAATTGATTATTGAAATCAACCCAACCCAAAGGGGGAGATTGTCGGAAAAACATATTGTTTTAGTTGGAAAAACATGTGCCACTTTTTCATTATTGATTGTTAAATGTCAATAACAAGTGCTAAAAACGTGAAATTAGGATGATGTCTGAACAGAGAGTCACACCTAATTGACCAAGTGGCACATGTTTCAACAAATATTTGTGGTTGCGGATTTTAGAGTTTTAACATCCAAAATATGATGTAATCTATAGTTTCCATATGCAGCTAAAATAGATTTATTTACCTACCTCCTAGATATTATTTGATTGATTAAATAATTATAGTTAAGGAAAGATTGGTTTTTATTAAACTTTCCTTAACTTTATTTATTGCCATATCAAATAAATCTTGTATGATATGATGATATTCTCACCGATTTTATTGTGTATCATTTTAGATAAGATTTAATCCAATATTGGCTATTACTTCCAGGAAAGATTGGTTTAACCGCCTTTTTTAACCAGGGCTGGCGACATCGTGACGTAAGCCCTCACATGTCACAGACATTTGCATAAGTGATCAAGGTCGGGAACTCGGACTGCACCCATCCTCAAATCCCAAGCATGGTTGCACGGGGGCTAGTGATGAGGACATTACTTGTATGCCCGAGCACGAGGCCGACCAAAAGTTCACGCTCTGAACTACGGAGCTACAGTCCTCGAGACACATGTATCCTCAGGATGTCTCGAGGATGGTCTCACCAGATCACCCCAAAAAAATCTCAGTGGGTGTCCTCGGGGTTAGTATGTGATCGGGATATCTACTTGGCCATATTATGTGCGGTTCTTGATTAGCCATCTCCTACCTCATTCGGGATAATTCCTAACCCTACAAGGACACATCACCCAAGGAATCCTACAACGCAAAGGAGTCCTATCTTTGGTAACACTTCAAGCAAGGTAAGTTTGGACTCCTACTCATGTTCCAATACCCATTCCTACAATCACTCCTAAAAACAAGGAGATGAGTCCTACTCGGACTACACTACCCACCACTATAAATATAACATTCTCATTCATTATTCAGATACGCTTTTACATACAGTTTCAGCATATATATTCTCTTTATTCTCTCTCTAACTTAAGCATCGGAGGGACGACGAGGCAAAACCTCGACGCCTTTGTTTCACGTACTAGAAGATCTCGAACGTGCTAGAACGTGCTCGTCCTCGGTCATCAAAGCTCGGGAAATCTTCAGGTGCGATTTTTGGTAGCATCAATAAGTATTCTAAAATATAGATTAGATATAATCGTTCATAAAATTACTCTCAAATATATTATAAATTATAGATATGTGTTACTCCATTCCGTGCATGTATGGAAGCTCGGGGAATTTGGCTATAGGAGGATTTGGATTTGAACTCAAATGGAAGCATACCAAACTCTATGAATCAGGTTAATCCATATGATCGACCTACCTACATTTACTATTTTCACCACTGCATGTCCCTTTCATATTGATTTTTCCTTGAGCCTAGAACTCTTTATTTGATTCAAAGCCTTTATAGCAATTCCAATTCCAGGCCTTAAACCACTAGGCCATCCCTTACACAATGATTATGACACCATTTTTTGAATCAACCCAAATGACCACTAAGGCCATCTCTCCAGCAGAATAATTATGACCTTCTATTTACCCCTTCGAGGGTGGTCGAGCTAGTGGAGTAAGTGAACGAGGAGACTGAAAGTCACGAGTTCGAATCCTCTGCCAACACTTCTTCGGTCGAATCCGTCACACTGGGCTTGCCTAATACGATTTATCTCTTCTGTGTGGTTTGCGGGCTACTGCACATGGAGCGAAATTTACCCAATGCGCACTTACGGATAGCGGTTGCGACTTCGTACGTCAACAAAAATTATGACCTTCTATTTAAACTAACCCAAATGATCGACCCTTACATTTTAATTTTATCGACCCACCTACCTATATACTATTTTCACCATCACACTTTTCTTCTTGGGCACCCAGGGCCGAGGCAGGGACACGGTGGGGTGGGGGAGGGGTAGGGGTAGGGTGAAAAAGAAATTGAAGTTGGGAAGAACATAGATGAGCAAAAAGATGAAGTTGGTCGTATGCACGATCCTTCCAAAATCCTAACTGAACTTGGGACTTGGCTTCCTTTGATAGCACAAGATGCATAATATTACAACAGAGTATCTGTATTCTGTGTACAAAAGTACAATCCAATTCGAACAATTAAAATGGGAAATAAATAAGCGAGCACTTCTCAATCATGAAAGAGAAAGAAAAGTCGATACACTCTCAAAGTTCATCATGTAAAACAAAATGAAACCGATGGCAAATTTAGCTCATGTTTGAGCCCCTTTTTTTTTAAGAATGTATTTTTTTAAGGATTATGTTATTTGTAAATAAAAATGGTAGGTAAGGAATTACATAAAGTGATGTGGATGGAAAAGATTGAATGCAAAAGTTGACTGTATTTTAGACTGACAAATGGTAGAGTGACATATGACATTATATAATCATTTATGTAAATCTTTATGTATATATAGCAATATTCTTTTTTTCAAAACTCATTTTAAACTAAATGTTCTTCTATAAACTAATTATACACGTATTTCAAAAACTATTCCTTACTTTTTAACCGCACATTCTTCAAAAAGTCATTATTCCATAATACATTTTACGTTAAAATGGGGGGTGAAACAGGTGCTTATTTCCATAAATCATGTTACATGTACAATATTGGTTGACATGAGAGCCTAAATCTTATATTCCACATCAAGTGATTGAACAATTAGAGTCGGACATGAGAGTATGCCCAAAAGGCCGCCACATCGGGCAAGCTCTTCAGAGAGCCAAAAAAAATTTATGTTTCCTTTTTTTTAAAGCCACTTTTTAACAATCCAAATTAAATTGCTCGAAATTAAAGTCTCATTGGCCCTACATATCCTTAGTCCCTTACCGACCCAATTAAAATCTCACGGGGCCATCTAGAATTTTTTAAAGGGAAAAATTCATGGATCAAGCTTTATCATTCATGAAATAAAAAACCAGGCCCAAAGTTTTAAATTTACAAAACTTAGGTTTTTCATTGAAATAATTAATTATATTTTACAATTAAGTTATTAAATTAAATATTTAACGGTATTATAATATAATTGACCCTCCCACCCCACCCTGCCCCCACCGCCGCCGCCACCTCCACCTCTCCGGCGACTACTCCAACGACCGGCAACTACTCCGACAACCGTTCTCCGGCCACACTTAATTCCAGCGACTATTTTCCAGTGATCGTTGCTCCGATTCCAATGTCACAGATATCTTATTAAGTGGTTAAAAATTTAATTTCGGTCACAATTTATAAATTATTCGGTCACAGATTAGAAAGGAAGTGCATATCAAGTAATCTTTATTGAATAATGTGTTCACAAACTTTCATATCTTTTCATCAATTATTACTTTACACTGGGAAGGCAAAGTTTTACATCACTGAATAACTTTTGATTGCAAAATAATTGTATTAAATGACATGTTTGATAAGGTGGATCAAACGGTATATGAAAATTATTAAAGAAGAGAAAGGCAAACATGCAATAAAAGTACATTTCATGGCCAAAAACATAGGGAGCAATAAAATTAAAAGACCATCGCTAAACAATTAAGCATAGAAAGAAAAATTAGCAAAAGTTTAGACATCTTCCAACATAATTTCTATGGCACATGCCTCATAGCATCTTGGAATTTCAAGAACCATGAGTTAGTGCTTCAACTAAATAAGAAGCATCACGAAACCAATAGCTCAAAAGAGACTCTAATATCTAACGATTACATGTACCTCAAGATTAACAAGGAAAGGACTTGTATAAGGAACACTAACAAAGTCAACATTTATACTAAGTCGTGCCATAAAGATAGAATAATGCTATTCATAGTAGTCATCCTACATGGTACCTATGTTGTATAACAAAAATGCTATTTGTACAAGGCTACATGGCCTTGTACGATACCAAGGGGGACACCTATCCCACTCAGGCATTGGGAGGGAGAAAAAAAATTAATTAAACTAGTTGCAAAATGAGTTTGTACAACTAATTTGATAATGTGTGAGTTGACTGGGATTTGGCCAATGTTTTGAAAATAGTTTTTCAAATCAATAGTCTGATCGCTACCATCTCACACATTATTAAATTAGTTGTCAAACTAGCTTTATAAGTAGCATGATTAGAAAAAAATTCTCCCCCTGACATTGTACGAGCCATGTGGCCCTGTACAAATAGCATAACTAATCAAAGAAGGGGGGAGAAACGTGGCGTAATTTAAAAAATTTTTAAAAATAGGAAAACAGTCGAATGGTCAATAGACAAAAACACATCTCTCCCAAAATCAACTACCGACAAATTCATCCCAAAATTCTCAAACCATTCTTCTTCCCAAAGTTCTAGCTATTCATCTCAAACAAATCGCAAATCATCCGAACTCGTGGCTTCACATCCACACTGTAAGTAAAATAATGCTTTTACTTATTTATTTATTGGCTTGTTTAAATTAGAATGATTTTGAAATGTCAAAACATGTGTCAAAAGAGTGTTCAATTAATGCAGTCCAAACAAGTAAGTCAGGACTGATTAGGTGCTACAAGTAAACAGATTTCTTGGTTGTATTTTTAGGGTTTCCATAAGATGCAATATTTACTTTTCATACAGCAGCATATACAGAAATATATATTTATCTTATTGGACTAGTTTGATTGGTTGAATAACTAAAAGAAGGAAATATTGTTTTATTAAATCAAAACTTTCATTAATTTAATTATTGACCACACACACACACATTTTATATTATTCTTATCGTGGAAAACTTATAGATTTTAGGTAAGACACATTCATGCCTTGTAAGGGTCTTTACATAAGTAAAGAAAATCACTAAGGGACGTTCGGAGACTTTAAGAAAAATCTGTCTATGTTCGGCAAACCTGCAGCAACAAGTTTTGAAGTTGCTTGACCTTCTCCAGTGACTTCTGACCGACTGATGTTTCAGTGAAATATCTCAAAGCAAAAATCGTGTTCATCAACCGTAATTGAAGATAACACACCTGTGCGTAAAATGATATAATCGTACTCAAACATCAGGCTATTTGCCGTGAGTTAAAATTGGTGAATCTTAGTCTAAGAGTGGTTACAGTCGAATACAATAGTGAAGTGACAATAAAATCAAGAATGGAGGCTTCGATTCCACTTTACAAGTCAAAAGGAATAAGAAAACGAGAGAATTGTTCTTTATTTGCTTTTGATTGTTTTAGTTAATTTTGCAAAATTATTGAACTGAAACTATTATATTTTTTATTCTTTGATAGTGGATTATTTTACCCATAGTATGAGGGCCCATGGATGTTTCCCTTAAAGGTTTACAACGTTATATTTCGTGTTCATCTTTGTTTAATTTCGCAATAGATTATATTTTATAGAATACAAATCTGTTAAGATGTCCCAGTCAGAACAGTACGTAAAACTGCATATAGAAATTTCTGCTTACTAACGTATTCTAATTAAAACGAATAATTGAGACAAAATGGTTAATTAATTAGGTTTTAATACTTACACGCGCATTTATAAAATCCATAGATTCACCAAATGGTAATGAAGGTCCTGAATGCTGGATGCCACAACTTCTATTCTCTTATTCATCGATTAGAAAATTATGCCTTTTAGGTTGTGATCTAAAAGTTCATCGAAGATACGGCGAAATCAACTCAACATATTATCAATTGATAATATGTATTTGAGTTAATTTGTGACTAATGAAATGCTATTCAATCACAATTTCATTACATGTACATCACGGTTTACACTCTGACTTACCTAATTTACTGTTGGCACAATTTCACATCATCTATCACATCTAACACATTCAATCCAATCATTATAACACTTCCACGTCATCAATTATCAACCAAGGTGTCAATCAAATTGTACAAATAGCTTAATTCATTCAGCATAGAGATGAAGATTATAAACAATTAATTGTTGGCACATTACACGTTGGTCGATGAGGCGAAACAAATAACCACCATGGTCCTTTCACTCGAAATTACCTTTTGCTCATCACATTGCAAAATCAAGATACCTAGCTCCTCAACCTGGTTCGATGAAGAACAGCAGTGCATCCATTCAATTATAGAAATGGGGCACTAATTCTGTCTTCTTTTTTTATTGGTTATATAATAATAATGGATTTATTTGGTGTGGATTATAGAAAAATAATTTATTTTTGTTCTTACTCATTTAAACTTATAATAAATTTTACCTTGCCACCAAACTTTAACTTGTTTCATTTCATGTCATTGAATTTTAAACTACACCACTTGATTAACAGATTTGCTAAATGTGTCTTTAACAGTCCATGATTGCTGTGGTGTAACTGTACATTAAAGTAATGGTATAACTTAAACAATTATGTAGTTACATATATAAAAAACAATTTAAAGTTTAGTGGTTAGACTAAAACTCAGTGTAGAGGTCACATATAGATTAACTGAGATAGAATTATTAATTAATTACTGAAATTTTAATTAAAAATGTAAATGGTATTGTTATTGCTGGTCAAGTGTTTATGTGATTGAATCAAGGATTGTTGATTATGATTTGGTTAGTTAATATACATCCTAACTGCATTGTCGACATCTCGGCCATATAGTGTGTATTGAATTGAGTAAGGTTATATGTACATAATTGTATACATATTAATTTACGAGGTGTGTGTGTGTGTGTGTGAGAGAGAGAGAGAGAGAGAGAAAATAAAATGAAATGAAGTCAGTTAATATTATCTACATTATTAATATATAAATCGATATGTACACCATTATGTACAAGTAACATTACTGTATTGAATATATTGTCGCATCATATTCATAAGAACTCCTCTCAGGTCCATTTGCTGAGTATTTGCTTATTTTGTGTAGAACTGGGATGTCTAGGGTTGAGGAAACTCCTAAAGATTGGTTTATAGCCTATATCGACCAGGATTTTGAAACCCAGTTTTAGGATAAGATGACTAAGAGCTTGTCTGGGAAATGTTTATAAATAATTTTATATATAAATAAATAAAAATGTGTGGTATATAAAAAGATAGTATTTGAGAATTCTATGAACTATGTAAAATAAATCTGACCATTTGCAGAATAAACCTCTATTTAGTACACATTAAAATTTATATTCTCATTCTTCTACTAATTTTCAATCACACATTTTTCAATAAAATAATATTTTCCATCACATCAATAATTTTTCCTTCTTTTTCAACTACACATTTTTTTATCAATCTACTATTTTAGAATACATTCTTCCCAATTAGCCCCGTTTGTCTACCATTTTTACAAACTCTGTTTTATACAGTAAACAATCTCATTCACATATTCATTCAATAAAATATTCAACACACAAACCAATAAAGTTACTAATTTCAACCATACATTTTCTTAAAAATACCATTCCNTTTTCAACCACGCATTCTCTATCAATTTACTATTCCAGAATACATTCTTCCAAAATAATGTGGATCAAACACACCATAACTATAATTTTACCTTTTTCTCCTATGCTCAACAAAGAAATATCGATCATTCTCCCTAAAAAGGACTAAAAGTACCCAATAATTTGGGCAATTGGCACAAAATGTCCTTATTTTTGAAGGTGTTTGTGGAAAACGTCCTCACCTTTTGTTTTTTGCGCAGATTGTCTCTACCTTTCACATTCTTTGCACTAAACGTCCTTTTTTACCAATTTTTAACATAAAATGACAATTATACCCTCCT
>CAIGRO010172823.1:0-12179 GCA_903798355.1 Fraxinus baroniana
TTTTTTTAGTTTTTACTTTTTTTTTTTAACATGGTCAACGTCTATTTTGGAAAAATGGCTGGGTCTACCGGGTATTTTCCACCATTTCTTCCTTTTCATCCTCCATTTACACATTTCTTTCATCTTTCTAGAAACCTGTCAACCCACGTCTTTCCAAATAGCCTCTCCCAAATCGGTGGATTCTTCCCAAACGACTAAAGATCAACCACTACATCCGGTCTCCAGGCCGTCGGTGTATCTCGATAGGTGGCAATCAGTGGTGTAACCAACAAGAAATTGGTGCCATATCTGCAAACTAGTCACTTTTTTTTTTACATATAATAGTTGGCCGCCAGTGTGGCAATCTTGTGCAAATCTATAATTCTATAATAGCATATTATGAAAAAAAAAAAAAAAAAGACGGTTTGTCAGTTCATTTGATTTAAATGGCTGGAAGTCATCTTCCATCTGTTTACCCTCCAACACAATCAGTAGCAGAGCCAGAACTCGACGAGACCACGCAGCCGTGTCGTAATTTATAGATTGGATGCTCGCCATTGTCGTCAATCGTGGAGGCAGCCGTAGGGAATTGGGGAAGATGACCCTTTTGGGCCAATTTTTTTTTAAATATTGGGCCTTTTTAAAAAGGATTAGGCCCAAAGGTCTGCTGCAGAGAGCTATATGATTCCAATTTCCAAACATTAGGCCTAAAGGCCAGCGCCGAGTCGTATGTATATGTCATCAATACTTGCCCCAATTCCAAAAGCAAAACAACATATTAAGAGCATCTCCAAAAAAGCATCTCCAAAAAACTCTTTAAACATGATATATTCTCTATTTTAAAGAGTCAACATTTAAAATCATGCTCCAAGAGACTCTTCAAATTAACCTTTTAATTTAGAAAGTGAGTTTGACTCTCCAAATTTGAAGAGCCAAACACACTCTCTATAATTAAATGCATTCAAAGTGTTTCAATTGTTAATGTAGGAAAACAGTAAAATATAAAGAAAAGGTAGTTAAAATAAAAGATAAAGAAAAATAATAATAATTATTATTTTTTGGGAGTAGTAAAATTAAGTGTAATATATAAAGAGCTTGTTGGAGTGCTTCAAAATTTTAACTCTCTTAAATTTATAGATACTCTCCAAATGATATAATATACTCTTTAAAAATGGAAAGTCTCTTGAAGATGCTCTAACATAGCAATTAGCCAACCCCTTCTCTTATCCATCCCTTTGCTAATGGCCATCAAGGGTCAGATCGATGTTTCGCAGAGCAAGTATATTTTCTTAATCTTTGTGAACTTTTTTGCGTTGGTGATCTTGTGAATTTTGATTAGTTGTATGTGATGAATTCTGGTGTTTTGGGCTTTTTGGGTTAAGGCCCAAGTGTTATGAATTTTATAGTCGATTTTGGTGATATGAATTCTAGTGTAGAATTTGCAAGTGTTTTGTTTTTTTATTTTAGAAGATTTTATTTATGGAACACGGGCACTTTGAGGGGACATGATTGATGGAGATTTCGGATTTTCAGATTCTGGCCTTTTTCGTCCCTGATCATTGAATTTGGGTTTCATTTTTACTTTTTATGCTTTCATATCCTTGAATTAAGTAATTTACTTCGAATTTCGAGATTTGTGTCACTTTGTAATATTTGTTTTCTGTTTCCAAAAATACAAATTACCAGGCTCTTCTCTAAGGATTAACAAGTTCTCATTTTGCTAATATAGATGGGATAAATGTCCAGAACTTAATTTTTGCCCCTTTTTCTGCCAACCAATTGGAGCTTAAACTATGCAAGTAATTGTAATTTCGATGATAATATTGGATGTCTTTTCTTTTATTCATTTAAAACACAGACATATGACAACAAAATAATATAATTATTCATATATGAGTTACGATGAGGTTGTATCAAGTTTTTTTTAATTATTATTATTATTATTATTTATTTTGGATTGTATTGAATTATATTTTCATATGTACATAATTTTACGCTTTTATGTATTTATATATTGATTAAAGAATTTTTAATATTATGTAATTAATTATTAATAAACGATCTTGTTCGACGATCAACGATTGAAGGTCAACAACCACCCTAACTCACCAATAATCCTAGATCTACCTCTGGACACAGTGGAAGATATTTCAACTTCAAAATGTTCCAGAATAGCACAATCAATAGATTTAAATCCAAGAGTTAATTGTTTTTCATTGATAGTGAGATTGTAAAATATATTGAAATCTAAGGTTGGACATGGGTCGGTTCAGTTCTCTTCAAAATCGAACCAACCTAAAATTTTTGGGTATTTAATAAATGGAACCATCAAGTCCAATTATAATTATGAAACCGTTCGGGTTCGGTTAGATTCAATACCATAATTTTAACATTTAAAACAAGTCAGCAACACTACATAAATACAACTAATGACATGTTCATTCGTAACTCTTTCAAATTAACGTAGCCCAATTTAAAAATATATAAATAACAAGTTGTCACTGCTGTCCAATAAGGAGCTTCAAATTCCATTTTAATGCTTATACTGCACTCAAAGATCTAATTAGTAGCTGCCGCTGCCGGTAAAATGAATAAGCTTCAAAATTGATTTGGGAATGAGGATGTAGGTTTTAAAATTACCAAATGATTTAGGTTTATATGAGAGTGAGCATACTGCTTACCAAATGTTGGGCTAACAAAAATTTAATTTGCAAGGACTTCGTTGGTTGGTTTAATTAATTTGCTAATTTGTTTAGAAAAAATTAAAAAAACTTATTTGGATTCGGTTTTTCGTCTAGAACCGAGAATCGACCAAAATCCATCGGTTCTCAATTCAAATTTCAAATGCTCGTTCAGGTATTTAACTTATGAAGAACCGCTCGGTTTGGTTCGGGAGTTTTGTCCAACCCTATTGAAATCCATGTACTTCAATTGTTTCAGCAAAATAAAAATTGGTTTGTTTAATCAGGTTTTCAGATTTTGAACATACGACACCGACACCGCATTTCTTTCATGACATTTGGTATCTTTCGAATTTTATATAAAGCCCATCTTGAAATTGATGATGAGATAGTAGCAATAGTAAATGAACTGCAGTGAAGTTGAGCCTCTCTTTTTACAATATATATACTTGGCAAATTATACCAATACAATGGTTCAGTTAATGCTTTTAAGTTAGCCTCTTTTGGACCAGATTTATTGAGAGTGTTACGCCTCTCCTCCAAGGCTCAAAATAAAGGCGTCACGTGGCCAGCCACATAGGCAGAAGAGTCAGCAAGAAAGTCAAAAAAAGGTTCACAAGGTCAAAGAATAAAGAAGTCGAACAAAGACCGAAGTCCTTCATGTTAAAGACCGAGGTACATGTTGAGCCTCTACCTAATGGACGAAGTACTACAACTTATGATGAGGCTCTCCATGGCTCTCAAACCATCTGAACTCCTTAAAATTGACGAGGTCCCATGCTATGGATTCGAAGATCTCTTAGAAGTGCATCGATTGGGACAGTATAAATATGTTCTCTTTGTAAGTAATGGGGAACCGGCTTCTTTACAATTAGGGACCAAAAATAATACTTGAACTGTTGGGAAATCTAGACGAACACATGGTAGAAATTTGGTCATCTTTACAATCTTGTTGAATACCGATTTCAATAGACAACATAGTGACCCCAACACACGTTTTTATCTATCCTTCCACATATTCCCGTTGAGTGTAACGTAGATCATCGTGATTTCTGTCCGGCGATCGTTGTTAGTGCAATCTTCTTTACTTTACAACGTCGGAGCTTGAATATCTTTGTCTCTCAATGTAAATTTTCTCCCGCATCCATTTCCAACCTTTTACCGTCACTATTTCGATAAGAACGCACCGAAATCACTCTTGACTTGGCTAGAGTAGGCTCGACATCTGTTGAGTTCATTTTTTGGTGTCAACAGATTGGCGTTTTCTGTGGAAATCCATACATTTAACCAGGAAAACACGTGGAGAAAAGCTAGTACGGAATAAGTTTGGCAAGATGAGTTTTTAACCCTTGAAAAAGGAGTGTTCTTGAAGAAAGGACCAGTAGAAATTTTCACCCTTGAAAAAGGGAAGTTCTTGAAGAAAGAACGGTTGAAAAATCCCAAAATCCAACTTTCATTCGGCCCTTGAAGAAAGGAAAATCTTGTTAAGTGTTTGAAGAAAAATGAGTTCGAATGATGAAAGTACACCTTGAAGGACGAAGGGACACCCTGAAGAAGGGGAACCCTTGCGAGCTGCCGCAACCGCACGCCCACAACCCCCGACACATAGACGAGGAGGGTCCAGATACAGAGGCAGGGTCGCGGCCAGACTCACTAGGGAAATGGCCACAATGGCTGCAAACATGAGGAACATAACCCAACAAAACCTAGCCATGCAAGAAATGCTGGTGAACATGAAGAGATGAGGGGGGGTACCCTATTCTCCCATATGCAGCCCCTAAAAATGCATTTCCTGATCCTCTGGGATATTATCATGAAGAAGAAGAGATCCAAAGCCAAATGGTTGGACACCATCATACCAGAATGGAGGCTCCCTACGAGAGAGAGGTTGAGATTGACACATCGACCAACTACGCTTTAGAAAGGCCATATGAAGCACCATTTAACTTTCCTCCAAATTATGAGCCAAAAGATAGACATCATATGTCGATTAGAGTCTTTGACATGATAAGCCCGGGGTTGTCTAGGAATAGGCAAGCTCACTCATCCCATGCACCTAGAAATAGGCGTGATCATTCTCGTCCTCCTATGCCTAGAAATATGCAGCATGAGCCTCTGCAATATGAAAGACAACAACCTGACTACCATGAAGAACCAGATCCCTCCTCCTAGAAATAGGTGTGAATGAAGGGACCATGCTAGGAGTGAAGCTCGCAACCACCTCTCTAAACCTACCAAGGGGAGGATGAGGGCTCTGATGAACCTAGAGGTCCTACGACCTTGACGACGACGATGACCATTTGCCCTTTTTAAAAGCCATTAGAAATTCTCCAATGCCGAACTACTTTACATTCCCTAAAATCTCCAAGTACAATGGGAGAGATGACCCTGCGAAGTATATCAACAGCTTCAAGACCCATATGAATTTGAAAGGGGACACCTCAGCTATGAAGTATAGAGCCTTTCATTTAACTCTAAGTGGATGAACAAAAATCTGGTATACAAGGTTGCCAGAAGGTAGCATCCGAAGTTGGCCAGACCTCAAAAGGACGTTCTTAAAATGCTTTGCAACAAACAAAGAAAGAGAAATGCCCATAAAACGATCACAAGACATACGACAATAGTAGGGCAAGACGTTGAAAACCTTCTTATCCTGCTTCACTGATGTATGTATAGGTAACTGATAGGAATGCATTAATTGCCTTAAGAGGAGGCTTGGACATAAACTTTCTCTTATGGAGAGACGTGCAAAACAAGGACCCTACCACCTATGACGCCTTATTAGAAATGAAAAGGCGATAAATCCTCAATGAGGAATTGAGAGATCATAGAAACAGGGCCAGCCAGAGTTTTCCCCTCTTTAAATGCTTAGAGAGAGGCCCTACTTCCCATTTGATCCACCAAGCACCTTTGAGTTTATTAGCCGCAAAGCACTCAATGCAATACCTACTTTGGCTTATGAGGAGGTAAGCCCTGATGCTGAAATGCATCAGCTCCAGCCTTACCCCGAGACTCCCACCAAAGGGACAATATAGGGGCGAGGTACAGAACCTAGAAATATGGATGAAGCGCCCAGTTATTGCACTTATAATCAATCCCATGACCTCCGCACAAAGAATTGCTGGGATGTCATTAGACACTCCCGTAACATAAACCATAGGAGAGGAAGACGCCTCCAAAAAAATGCTCTTCCCAGGAAAACCCAACAACATGGGAATACAGAGCCATTGCGCTCCAACTGAAATGACCTTCCAAAAGGAAGGGAAAATGACACGTGAAGGCCTTGAGAAGGTCATAGGCAAAGATGAAGCCCCCAACAAACAATGGCTAGGAACCCATTAGGAAAATTGATACAATCATTGGAGGCCCACATGTTGGAGGAGAATCCAGAAACTTACAAAGAAATTATGTTGGATAGGCAAGTGACCCTCCCATGACGAGCTTCATAGTTAACCAGTCCTCCACCAGAACAATTCCACTGATCACGTTTACTCATGAAGATGCAGTAGGTGTGCATTATCCACTCTGTGACGTCTTAGTAGTAAAGGTAGTTGTGCCCCCCCCCCACCCACAATAGCCTGAAAAGAATTTTAGTGGATAATGGGAGTTCGGTCAACATCATTTTTCGGACCACGTTTGACAAAATGAAAGTTGACCATGAATTGACCCCGATGAGCTCCCCCTTATACGGCTTTATAGGAGATAGCATCATCCCAATGGGTAAAATCACTCTAGCAATAGAGATGAGGACCGCTCCATTAACCGTTCACTACTTCATGGAATTCTTGGTAGTTGATGACCGATCCGCTTATCATGGAGATTTGAAGGAGCTATGCTGTCACTCCATTCATAACTTGTGCATAAAATTCCCAACTAAAAATGGCATTACCACAATCTGAGGTGACCAACGAGGCGCTATAGAGTGTTACTCGAACTCTCTAAGGAAAGTAGAAACGAGAATCGTCAATGTCATTGTCACGGACCTTGACATGAACAACGTCTCTAAATAAGAGAGTACCCCCTAAATAAGGGAAAGACGTCGAGATGACCAATATCCCTGAAGAAGGGAACATCATTGGTACTACAAGAGCCCCCTGAAGAAGGGATGGCTGCTGAAGAAGCAACTTGCTTGGAGGAGCTAGACCCTCGCATCACTGATTGCGAGCCTTAAACAGCACCTATGGAAGAACTGAAGACCTTCCCAATAGATCCACAGGATCCATCCAAGCACTTACAAGTGGGAAGTAACCTACCCATGAAGGTGAAGGAGGAGTTGAAAAACTTCTTATTTAAAAATCTTGATGTCTTCGCCTAGAAACATGGTGACATGATAGGCATTGATCCAAAGATCAGCTGCCACCACTTGAACATAGATCCAAAAGTTATGACGCATAGGTAAAAGAGAAGAGCCCTTAACCCAGAAAGATATAAGGCTCTAAAGAATGAGGTTAAGAAGCTGATCGACGGTGGGTTTATCCGAGAATCAATGTATTCGAAATGGGCTCAAACCCAGTATTGGTCAAAAAGCATAACAGAAAGTGAAGGGTGTGCATAGAATTTTCAAATTTAAACCAAGTCTGTCCCAAGGACAGCTTCCCACTTTCGAGAATAGACCAACTTATAGATCCAATCGCCAGATATGAACTTCTTAGTTTCATCGATGGGTACTTTGGGTACAACCAAATTCCCATGCTCCCAGCAGATGAAGAGCACACATTGTTTATCATAGACAAAGGACTCTATTGCTACAAGACCTTTGGACTGAAAAATCCTGGAGCTACCTATCAAAAACTATTCAATAAAATGTTCGCCGACCTTATTAGAAAAAACATGGAGGTCTATGTGGACGACATGCTGGTGAAAAGTTTGAGAGCGAGCGATCATGTTACACACCTTAATGAAACATTCTAAATTTTGAGAAGGTATCGGATGAAGCTCAATCCTTTGAAATGTGCCTTTGGGGTATCCTCTAAATAGTTCCTAGGTTACATTGTTAACCAAAGAGTCATCAAAGTGAACCCTAAAGAGGTCAAAACTTTAATTGAAATGAGGTCACCTCAAAAGCTAAAAGAGGTACAAAGCTTTACTGGACAAGTGGTAGCCTTGAATCGCTTCAACTCCATGGCAATAAACAAATGCATACCCTTCTTTAAGGTCCTCAAAGGTGGAAACAAATTTCAGTGGACAGAGGAATGTGCCTTGCAAAGGCTGAAAAAGCATTTGGGACAGGCTCCCCTCTTCTCCAAACCTAAGGATCACGAGGCACTTCAATTATATTTCTCAGTGATTTCAGAGTCCCTCAGCTCAATTCTGATAAGAGAAAGGAGAAGTTAGCTCTCTCCTTGGTGACACCATCAAGAAAGTCGAGGCTATACTTCCAGGCTCACATTATAAATGCATTAACAAACTTCCTTCTCAAGCAAGTACTATAGAAGCCTGACACTTCAGGGAGGTTGCTTATCTTTAAGCCAAGCGCAGCCATCAAAAGTCAAGCCTGGCAGATTTTGTGGCCGAGTTTACTCCTGTCCCAAAGATAGAAGAGGAAATGGAACCTACTGAACCCCCAACTTGGAACCTCAGTTAATGGATCCTCGGGAAATACAGGGTCAGGAGCAAGGGTTATCTTAATCAGCCCAGAGGTCACAAACTTACTTGTGCAGTGAGGTTCGATTTCAAGGTCACCAATAATGCAACAGAATACGAGGCCCTCCTAGCTGGCCTAAAGTTGTCAAAAGAAATGCAAGTAAAGAGACTTATCATCAACAACGACTCTCAACTGGTGGTAAGTCAGGTTCATGGTAATTTCTTAGCCAGATATAAATACATGGCAGTATACTTGAAGTTTGCCACGAGTTTCATCCCATCCTTTGAGAGATTCAAACCGATACAAATCCTACGCTCCAAGAACGTCCATGCTGACACACTATTAAAGTTAGCAAGCAGTAAAAATTTTGAACTGCTTACAGTTGTGCCTATAGAGCATCTTTCCAGACCTTCTACTGATAAGAACGAGGTAGTAATGTGGGTCGAGGACACTCCACCTTGGATAAAGCCTATCATATCCTACCTCAAGAATCAGACCTTACCTCTTGGAAAGGAAGAAGCTCAAAAGCTCAGAAGGAGAGTTGCGTACTTCGTCTTCCAAGACGATGTGTTATACAAACTTAGGTTTTCATTACCACTGCTTAAATGTATTGGAGGAGAGCAAGTATATTACTCACTCCGGGAAATCCATGAGGGGGTATGTGGAAACCACACTGGAGGGTGGTCCCTAACATAAAAAGTACTTAGACAAGGATATTACTAGCGAAAAAGGATGCGCAACAATTTGTTAGGAAATGTGATAAGTGTCAACGCTTTGGTACCATCAAAAGGAAACCTTCTCAAGAGTTGAATGTCGTATCTAGCCCTTGACTGTTTACAAAATGGGGGATTGATCTTATAGGACCTCTCCCCAATGGGAGAGGAAACTCTAGTTTCGCGATTGACATCATTGATTACTTCACCAAATGTGTAGAAGTCGAACCACTTGTCGAAATTACTGAGGCCAACACTCCCAAGTTCCTATGGAAGAACATCATCTGCAGGTTCGAAATTTCCCATTCAATTGTATCAGACAATGGCAGGCAGTTTGACAACAAGAAGGTCAGAAATGTGTGTGAAGAGTTGGGCATCAAGAAACATTTTTCCTCCCCACATCACCCCTAAGTAAATGGGCACCTCGAAGCTATCAACAAAATGATCAAGTACACCCTAAAAAGAAAACTGGATGCCTCTAAAGGGGTATGGGTCGATGAACTGCCTCAAGTACTTTAGGCTATCAGAACCACGAGTAGAACTGCCACATGAGAGACCCCATTCTCAATGGCCTACGAGGTTGAGGCTATGAGCCCTATTGAAGTAGGTTTGCCATCTCCTCGACGAATACATTTCAACGAAATAAATAACAACGAGATGAGAAGGTGTGGACTCGACCTCCTTGAAGAAAGGAGGGACGACTCTCAGACTAGATTGAATACTTATCAAAGAAAAATGACTAGATATTTATAATGTGCTTTATGTCCTATTATTTCTCTCGAAATCAATAAAATTCACAATTAATCCAATTAGTGATCAAGTAATTGAAAAGTTGTTAAATCCTATAACAATCATCCAAGAATAAACAGATATTAAGCATCAAATAATCGAATTTATATTAAAATATCTAAATAAGGGATATCAATGTCCCTGATAATTAAAACATAGCCTAGAATTACAAAATCACAAGAAAACGTGTTTAATTGAAAGAACATCCCGAGTTTTAGATTAATGCAGGAGAAGAGGATCGGTCTTGAAATCTTGAATCTTTTCAATGGTTTCTTGATTAATCCCCAATATGTCTTCTCGTTGTTTCTCCAAAATATCAAGGTTGAAACTTCAAGTTCTTGAAAACTTGTGATTGTCCTTTAATTCTCAAAGGAACAATGGATTGACCTTTCTTTGATTATATTAATTGATGAATTTTAGGGTATGAGATGTATATGAGAGGTGTCTCTTATGTATTCTGCTGTTAAGGTATTTATAGAAGTCCAAAATTGGTTGAAATTCACGTCTAAATTGGTTTTCAAAAGAGTTCCAATCAAATAAGGAAAGTTGTCTTCACCTGCACATACTTTTGTCTCAGCATTACTGTTAGTATTTTTGTTATAACTTCCTATTCTGATATCCGATTGAGGCGATTTAAAGTGTGTTGAAAAGTTAACTCAAAAGGATACACTTTACTTAATTGAATATTTCCAATTCGAACGTTTTCTATGTCAAAAAGGTGTCTAAATACTTGGCTAGAGATCTGAAATATAACTTGTGTGGTTGAAAATTGATTTAAGATAATACTTTGATCATATTTAATTCATTTTTACTTTTAATTGCATCCAATTAACTTCTAATACTCCAAGTATCATTTTGTGGTCCGAATCGACTATTAAATATTTGCAATTTAGTCTCCATACTTAAGATTTCACCATTTTCCGCCAATTTTTCTCTTATTTCTTTCAATTCATCTTCCATTCATTGAGTTCCACTTAATAAATAAATATACAATGAATTATGCCATGATTATTCAAAAGAACATCAAAATATTCATATTTAAAGGCTTGAATAAGTATATAAAATACACGTATCGAATATTCCTAAATTTAAACATTTGTTTGTTCTGAAACAAATCGTAACCCAACTCAACAACACAACATGCAAAAAGTATTAGTTAGATAACTTGCCATTTGTCTCAAAATTGGAATTATTGTGTTAAATCTATGGACCACTTCACGGTCACATTACCAAAATCAATGTCAACTTCTTCAATGCATAACTAGTGTGTGTGTGTGTGTGAATAATTAAGTAAAACATTATCTGTAAAGTCCCAAATTTTTTCATAAAATAGAATTAATTATTCTATGTGCNTTGAATTATATTTTATTTGGGTCAAATATTTAAATATTAATAGAATAATGATAAGTAAGTTAATATTGGACTCGTTGGATAGATCGTAATTAATCATACATATTAAGCTCGAGAAAAAGTCGATTCAAATAATTCAGCATCAAGATATTTTAATTTGAAGAAGTTATCAAAAACTAACCTTTCAATTTGATTGAAAATTTTGAATGGAATTGTGCTTCTGCCACGTGTATGGGTGTGTTTGGGAGTTTTTATTTATTTATTTGTTTGTTTGTTTGTTTTGATTTGATATTTAATGGGGGTAGAACTCCACGTGTATATTGATTGGAGAAAAGTAATTTTTGATTGTATAATATAATGGAGTTGAGACTTTTTATGAGGAAAACATGACACAAAATAATGGGATTGAGACATTCATGAGAAATCACGGCATTTCCCCTTTTCAACTTGAAGTACCATAAATAAATATTCATTATCTACCTAAAGAGGAAAAAGAAGAATATAGAAACACAGATACTTGTTACGATGGCAGCAACACCACAATCAGAAAATAAAGATTTTGAGAACGTGAACTTCTTGTTTTTCTCCCAACAATTCTTTTTATCAATCAGTGTAAGATTGCGAGGTGCAAGTTGTAAGTCCCGTTAATTTATTTTTTCTTGTCGATAAATATTATGCTAATGAAAGTTATGATATGATATGAAATGGACATCCGGCACCAAAGATATGATATACTATGAGCTCCTTATTTTTAAAAATATGATATGACGGTATGATATTTTTAACACATGATTTAATAATGTTAATCGGGATTGCACCGTATTTTCGTTTCCTACTGAGTATTTCCCATGTATTCACTATTTTTCCTACACCTCACAGGCTAGTACAGGTCGTATCGGAGCTTCGCGGTTCAATTGAGTGGTTGTGTCGCGTTTCGTTGGACAAAAATATAAGAATTTGACACGTACCTTTATTTCTTTTAATTTAATTGAAATGAACGTTTATGTTTAATTTAATGCCCGGACTAATGTTAAAGTATAATTGTCTACTTTCTGATCAATAAATTAGTATCCCCTTATTCTT
>CAIGRO010172832.1:0-10197 GCA_903798355.1 Fraxinus baroniana
CTTTTCTTGGCAATTAATTAACAAATACGTCAACCATTTCGTTGTACAAATACCATAGTTGCTATACTAATCCACATTTCGGGATCACAAGGACCAGATAGAGCAGACTCAATGATTACATTGTGCTCCCTTTTACCCTCTCCTAATGTAGTTTTGGTGCAAAAACATTTCTTGGCAAGCACAATTTCTTTTTTATGCATCAAGGCAGCATCTTCTATGGATGGTCTGCATTTTGTCCTCTTGAATGCCTCTTTTTCCTGATCACCTAGCACTAAAACCACCTCTTCTTCAGAAACCATTGCTATATAGCAATCAGAGGTTGGTTATAAGTTGGTACTAAATTTTGCAAGCCTTAAATCCCAGAAAACATCAATGTGTTTCTCATCAACTTTAAATGATTTCAGACCATTTTCCCCCCAAATTGCCATTTTTAAGATCAATTTTGCACATGTAATGATCTTCCTCATGAGGAATTTCTAACATTATATAAAGAGAATGGCTAATCATATTTTTGTCCCATGTAACAGTTATTTTTCGGAACATATCCACCAGTTTGGCTCTGTGAATGAAGGTGACATAAGTCTGTGCAGGTTTATCTGTTGGGTCATCCACAGCCTTCTCTTGCAATCACAGATTCCACAGGAATTCTAAACATCTCTGACCTATTCAGTCAGCATTTCCTATCCTACCTATTAAAATGTAAGAACCCCATAAATTTTTTGCAATCAATTTTTCATAAAATCCATCTGGGGCCTTTTGAAATTTAGATTCCAAATCTAAATTTTTTTCATTTATCCCAAGGAGACCTAAAATTCATAAAGAAAATCACCTCCATCACCTTTCTGTCTAATCCAAAGACTATAATTTTGTAATCTTGCCCATGCAAAGAAGTATATAACAGCCGCATTTTACCTCGATTTTCATGAATCCATTGAATCCAATGCTTCAGGCCAAAGGATAAATCTGCTAGAATTGCAGGTAAATCGATCCAACAATTTTTTTCTTGGTTTTGCACGTCAGAGATATACAATTTCTAAGAAACAGAATCAAAACTTCGGTAATCAATCTGGAAAAGAAAGATGAGGTGTAATGGGGTTTTGGGCAAATAAAACAGGCATGAAAGGTCTCTCTTTTCCAGAAAATGTGGATGCCTTGTCTCTTTGATAGATTGGTATTTCCCAATAGCCGATGTATAAAATATAATAAACTGTGATCTCGTATTATTGGAAGTCTTTAAATTTCTATACTAAATTTAGCAAAAAATAAATGAAAATAATAGTAGTGTCATTGGTTCAAAACTTATAAATTTAAAAGAAATTCACAGGTTCACCCCATCCGCATCTGAATTGATATTTCGGGTTCTAATGCAAATAAATAACTGAACAGTGTCCATAGAACTGCTGTATTGCTACATTATAGAAATACATAGTTCATTCTATCCTTCAAAAGCTAATGTTTATATCAATAACTTAGTTCATGCACTCAATTTCTTTTCCCTGTTTTTGTGGGGGCAACAATATATTTCAGTCTAAATAAGGGAAAACTGTAAAATATATCATATGAATTACACATCAAGAAAGACAAGACAATCCCGAAAAATTATATTGGCTGTACAGAAGACTATAGCTTCAAAACTTGTATAAAAGGAAGGAGCAGGTCTCAAATATTCACCTGATACCATTCAAGTTTCCAACCCCGAAGACCATGCAAAATGGATCCAAAACTTGAGGAGATTCTGTACAAACTCTCTCATGATCACATACTCTTAGACTTGTTAAGGTCAAACTATGAATTTTCCTCTAGGTGTAGATCTACTCCTCCGAAATTCAGGCACTGATGAATTGCCGGCTTCCTTTACATTCTGAAGTACACTGTTGGGAAATTTATTTTCATGGTACCCAACCAATGAGGGTTCCACCATTTGTGCTGGTTCTCTGCTTCGGAAAAGAGAGTTATTCATGTCAACTAAAGCAAAAAAGATGCCAAATAAAGCTACCGTAAAGAATTTCATAACATATTTCAGTCATACCTCGGCTCAAGATGTTGAGAGTTCCTTGAGAAGCTTCTATGAAGCTTATGTGTTCTAGTCGTACCACATACTGGCAACTGAACAGGTTCATTTTCAGGATTTGAAAAATCAGTTTTTTTAGCCTCCAGCATTTTGCCATTATCCATATCAGAAAGTGTCTCTGCAATGTCAGACTTTTGATTCTTAGCTGGCAACTGATGTTTGGACCTGACTTTACTCTCAGGTTTGCTTTTTCTGATGCCACCTTGCCGTACATTTAGTGCTTGCTTAAATTGTTCATCTTCCTTTTCCAGGTGAACTTTCCGAGTCGTGGCCCTTTGGAGGCTGTTGAATAAATCAGAAACATTATCCTGCTTTATTGGCTCTTGGGAACCTGGATACAAACGTGTATTTGCTGCTGATGGGGTGATTGCAGCTATGTTGGTGACGGATTTACTGGCCGAAATAGAAGATGGAAAGACTTGTTTCATGACAGGCAGGGTATCAAGAGTATCGGGTCTGATTCTACTTCTGATGAGGGAACCTCTATCGGTTGATGTTGATCTCCTAATAGGAGGAGATGGAGATCTAGGCTTAATGGAGCCCACTGATCTCTCTTCAGCTAGAAAAGGCATTTTTGTCACAGCGTCCTTGTCTGTGAACTTAGAGGGAACTCGAGGCCTTCTCTGCTTACCTGAGGAACAGCTTCGTACCTGCAATTTAGCATGAAAGAGATGAGCTACTACTTGTGGCTGATCAGACCACATGGAAACATAATATTTAGCCCTTGTTTGATTTAATTCTTCAAGAATCACTTCTCTCCCACATTCATTTTCAACCACACATTCCCATATAACTTTTTCCTACTATTTAACCACACATTCATAAAAAAAAAAAACACTTTAAAGAATCAGTTCTCAAAAAATCTTTTTCAAACAAGCAGTTAGTTATGTCTTATGAGAATCTGATCTGATATCACTAACAACGCTATTAGCCCGCTGTAAGCTCCAAAAATAATCACAACTTAATTGAAGGTGACTTTTGAGTACTTAATTGAAAAATGAACTGTTATTTGTGGTTTCAATACAACATGATTCCTGGCAGTTACCTCTGAGCCGTGTTGTTGACCAGTCTCAGGCTTCAAATTGACACAATTGCCATTTTTTGATACCCGAAGAGGTGATAGCATGCCATGAATAGTAGTCCTACTTTTTAGTTGCTCTAATTCAGCCTCCTTTCTCTCCAGTGCGAGCTTAAGGTTTGAGATCTACACATTAACATGAAATAATAAAGGTAGCTAAATAAATCAATGCAATTGAACAAGTGATCGAAGATTAATGGACCTCCTCTTTAAATTCCCTAAGCTCGCTGGCTTCTTTATTAGATTGAGCTGCCCCCAGATCTATTGTGGCAACTCTTTCTGCAAATTTCAAGGTGCTAATTGTTTCACCTATAGCATTAACCTCTGGGTTTATATGCACAAACATCAATGTCTTGGCATGACCCCCTGTGAAAAAGAGAAATTGAATATAATAACCATATGGTTTCCAAAACTGTAAAATCTAATCATATCTCAACTCATTCACTAAGTTTTAAGAAACTTGTGTTTCTTTCAATCTATTCTTTGAAAACTCTAAAAGAAAACTAATCAGAATCTTTTCCAGAGGACGTGGTTTAATCCACTACCTAATGAATCTTGTAGTACTTGTGTAAGCTTGCTATTTCTGTAGGGAACATGAGAACTCTTTTGTGCAAGAGCAGAAATGACATCCCCAAGTGCAGAGAGAGATCTGTTAATATGTTGAGCTTCTTTCAATCTCTCACCAACAGCTTCAGATTTATCTACTCGCTCGCTTCCAGCTAGATCTACTAAGTGAAGGCAACCCTTTAACATGGATCCAGAGACTAGTTCTTTTCCTCGGACATGAATTGTTAAAATGCTGCAGAGAAGGGTCACAATCAAAAATCATTACAATAAATAAGTGAAGATTGATGTTAAGGGAACAATATGAACTGAAAAGAGGTAGAGAAAAGTTCACCTGTGAGATCGACTACTCCGCTCATTCAAAGCTGTGGCACCCACAGCACGATTTCTTTGTCCAATTTTCATCAAATCAAGAACATCTTTAGTACATCTAACAACAACCAAGCTCGCATCAGGAACATTAAGACCATTTAACTGAGAATTGTTGCGGATGTCTAATGTGTCCATTATTAAGGTTTTTTTTTTCAAATTCTAACCAAGCAATGCATATTGAGGCTTAGAAAGTCTTCATTTAACAACAAGAAAAAGAAATTTGGCAAGGATATCTTCTATTACTCCCATGAATGACCAACAAATCTCTCACTTGTTCATTGTATATCTCAATCATTTGGACTCCAACCTCATATTCTATTACATCCATTCTTGCCTTTGAAATGCGAAACAAGTCACGTAGAGCACGATAATTCACCCCCCATGTCTCCTCTGTTGTCAAATCAGGACCACTCTGTAATCATATTCAATTAGATATTAAATTAATTATCTCAGAAATCCACAATTTCTATACAAGGAGTGCATGTTTGGTATATTTGCATAAACAGGATACATTCCTAAAATGCTCATTTCTATAGTGTAAGGAGTCTATGTAAGCCAACAGTGTTGCACAAAAGTTTTGGAATTAGTCTTCCAGATTTTCTTGACAAAGCTTTGGTAAAAG
This sequence comes from Fraxinus baroniana, assembly GCA_903798355.1. NCBI lineage: Eukaryota > Viridiplantae > Streptophyta > Magnoliopsida > Lamiales > Oleaceae > Fraxinus > Fraxinus baroniana. Next base: position 4,708 of record CAIGRO010172832.1, read on the forward strand.
CATTTAATGGAAAGATCAAAATATTGTTTGAAACTAAAGATCTAAATGATCTAAATGTCTTGATTGAACTCTAGCTGGCATACTCAAACAAGTACTTAGAGACACTTAGAGATTCAGTCTTAATATATGATACTTTCAATAGTCTACAGAAACTCTATAGAAGAGAAGTGAAATGCTCATAGAACTCACAAATCATGCCCAGATGACAATGCAGTCTAAAATTAAATATGTAAAACTATACATACCACCACAGCAGAGATTTATGTGCAAATAAATTGTTCCTTTAAATGATCAACTGTGAACATTACTCTCCCAAAATTAGCATGGCTTGTCCCGAATTGTAACTTTCGAAAACATAGTGCCAATAAGCCAAGGTATATGAAACCTACTGAAATCAACAATCAGACAGATGTACTTTTGCATACCATTGTATATGTCTTCCCTGAGCCAGTCTGACCATATGCAAATATACAAACATTATAACCATCGAGTACAGATCTGATCAATGGTTGAGTATCTGCATATATTTGTTCTGCAAATGTTAAAACAAATCACAGTGAGATGTTTTCAGAAGCCCAAGATTTTGTATTGATAGTTATAGCGCTATTATGCTTTGTAAACGTACAGATTCGTTAATAATAAAAATGTCAAAATTTTGTTTTCCCTTTCTGGTCAACACGATTGTTGCCTGCTTGACTTTAACGTCTCTAATTCTAAAGCCAGTAAACTAAAGCATTGGAAAGAAGATAAGTTGTAAAAAGGACTTACCTTGTGTCACATTTGTCCCAAAAACTTTATCAAATGTGAAAACCCTCCTTGCATCTTTACCCGGCTTTTGGGGATTAACAATCATTATGTTTCCATTTTCTCCAATGTAATCAACTGTAGATTGTTCATGAGACTGCTCCGGAAGGAAAGGCCTTACTCTACAGAAAACTCTAATCGTCCCTGCAGACAACGTATTTATTCAACTTCAGTTTTACAAAATTGACAGTCCAATTTTGTTCAAATTTCAAATGAATCACCTTTTAGGTCTTGGACTTGATTGTAAAGTAGTCGATTCTCTTCCAAAACTTTGTGATAAGAAGAAGCAGCCACTTCAAGGGTCTTAAAATGGTTTTCTGAAAAAAGTAGTGGCCATGGTAAAGTTAAAGAAAATATTGCAACTTATATACAAACTGAACAATGCCAGCCTTTAATCGAAGCAATGGTCTGTATCTCACCGAGCCTTTGAAGTTCTTGCCCCCATCCTAACTGAACCCACTGGACTTCTTGTTTCGTCTCTCTAAAAAGAGTTTTAAGACCCTAAAATGTAATATATTGAGAAAATAAAACAACAATGACAGGAGTAGAAGTACAGTTTTTGTGCAAGAAAATTGAAAGCACATAATATCATAAAAGTTAACACACAGAATAATAATAAACCTAGGAAGATATATTTTCACAAATACACTATAATATTAGCATGAAAATCAGATAGCATTCACCATTCTGCATTTCACTTGTGAGGGTCTGCCTGGTAACTTGAAAATTGGACCTAGAGTAACAAAGCTTTCGAAGGGACTCGTCCAAATTCTTTATCAAGCTCACTCAGAGTACAGGTTCTATCAGAGTGCCTCAGTCATCTCACGTAGTTCATATACCTTCATTCCTCATTTTCTCAAAATACAAATTTCCATGAAGAGATTTGATCGCTAACACTTCAAATACTCAGTATAATCAAAGTTTTCAACTCAACAAAGCCTTATTCATATACTTGTATGCTGAAATATATGACCTCAATTATCCTTAATCTACATTTTACAGTCGTCTCCTACTGCACATTATTTTCATCATATTTACTTCTTCGAACTTATTTTATGGAGTTTGTAAGATCTATTAGCGTGCTAATAAATTCTTAATGAATGTCCCTGAGGTGTCATGTTTGATTTTATACCTTCCTACCTGGACTTCAGTTAGCTAAAAAGATAGGCAGCGAGTAGACAACCAATTGAGTGAACTTCGGAAAGCAAAGGGGAAATATAGGAAGTGCAAACTTATTCATAATTTGTATGCAAAAATATATGACATCGATTATCCTTAATCTACATTCTACAGTCTTCTCCTGCTGCAACATTCTTTTCATCTGTATTACTTCTTCAGACTTATTTTATGGAGTTGTTGAGATCTATTACTGTGCCAATGAAATGTTTATGAATATTCCCGAGATGTCATGTTTGATTCTATACCTTCCTCACTGGAATTCAGTTAGCAAATAACAAGGAAGAGCAAGTACACTACCGGTTGAGTGAACTTCAGAAAGCAAAGGGGGAAAAAATAAAAAGTGCAAATTGCAGTGATCGATGGTGATACCTCTAGGTGTTTCTGTTGAAGGTCAAGCAGTTCCCCACTACCACCAGAGGAACCATTCTTTTGCCATATTCCTTCACCCTTTCCACCACATATGCAGAAACTGGAAATATCCCTTGATACTAGACTGGTCCTTTTACTAAGGTACTTTGATATGGCTTTGAGGAGTTCGGATTTTGACAGATGAACACAGTCAGTATACAGAATTTTCTTCAAAAATAACCCAAGCTGCAGGTTACAAAAAGAAGGTTTTACTTCATTAAGTTGCAGATATTGCAAATATGAATATTATAAGACTTAAGCAATTACTGAATTACACAAGTCAGTATAAACCATCATTGCCATTACCTGGTTGCTTTGAGAAATCAACAATTCTGAGAAATCCTTAATTACCTTCCTGAAGACAACATCAATGACCTACATATTGCCACACTTAAACTGCATTAGTGGTAGACTAGTTTGAAAATACATAAAAATTGACATAGTAGTTTCTTGTGAAGATAAACCATGGTGAAAATATGATAAAAGTATGACTAGCTTCATGCACAAAAGAACAGAGCTAGGACCAAATCCAACAAAAAAAAGTGTCTCTTCACTTGTACTGGGTGGAGAACACAAGGTGGCAAGCTGCGCTTTAGACTAGGTACCAGCAGTTAATATCACTAAACAAGCTCCAGATAGAATTGCTAGAATCAAGACATAAAACAATATTGGGCACCACGTACGCAGCCTTTGGTTGTTCTCATGAATCTGGATCACTGATCTGATGTCATCTGTGCAGCTGTGTTCTTTACATTGACGATTCTTACCAAATGAAAATGTATTTTCTTCCTTTTCTTCAAAAGTTTTAAGATTCATTTATCTTATCAAAAAATTCCAAAATTGGATTAAAAAAACATTTATTCACTTTAATGTGTATATGCAATTTATTTTGTCATGAGAAATATCCTAGAGACTACAAAGATTCTTTCAAATATACTATATGAACAGGAAATACATTATATGCTATCAGTTTTTTAATCTATTAGTGAACATCTGAATGTGATATATTGAAAACATCTTTTCACTTCGAAATGACGTGTCTTCTTGCATTATCATTTAGTTTCAATGGCTGATTTTTCTGTTAAGAAAGAAACCATCTGTGTTCAGCCCAGAATAAGAAGCAATGATGGTTTGCATACATGGATTTTTCTATCTATGAAATATGAGTTAAACTATTTCAAGACCCAACATTATATAAAAATTTCATCGTCCAAACAAAGTATATTAATTGAGATCGTGATTGTTGGGATCAGCTAACAAGGAACTTGAGGTCATGCATTAAACAGAATTATCTTAACTCTTACCTACCATTGGACTTAAGGGCAAGTTGTCAAACTCAATGCTCTCTCTCAGAAAAGCCTGTAGAAGACCAAGACTAAAATGATCAAAAATGAAGGTGAGTACATTGGCTGCCTTAGATTCCTCAAGTGAAATCTCGGTTGAAAACTGGAGGAACTCCATTAGTTGTTCATATTGTGATGATTCAGAATCATCTAGTGATTCATCAGCACTTTCATTTCCGACTAAAGAAGATTGCAATTCCTTCGGGCAAGATGTGATTCTCACAGTTCCGCCATATCTCCACACTCCGATTCCTCCAGATTGCTTCCATTCATGATATCCTTTCAAACAAAGAATGCAATCCACAACTTTGCTTGATGATCCTCCCTAAGGATTAAAATATTACTCAAGTTCATTAATGTACATTACGATGTCAATTATATATTTATAAAGTGCATTGATAACATTAAATAGTGATGACCACGCATTCTTTGAGTGGCTACGTGATTTGTCAGTGAATAACAAGAACTGACGTATAACTTAACTAAACAAACATGGACTTAAACCAGCCCCTTCTACCATCCTCGGCGAGTCACCTACAGGAATCTGCGAACACTTTGTCTAGCACTTTCTAAAAACACCACGTGACGCACTTTTTTTAAATCAATGTAATTTACAGACTTGCATGTAGAATGCTAACAGTAGTAATCTCAATATATAAATCCATAAGACTATTAAGAGACAAAAGGACCAATGTTGAAGCACGTTTGTTCTTTTCAGGTAGCAAAAATTGCCGCAAATTTGTATATGATTTTCAAATGCTATAAAGCTTTCACCTTTTCAAGATCAGATGCTTCAAAAGTGAGGAGCTTCATTTTGCCAACTGCGACTAGAAAATTCCTCATGTTCTCGAAATATTGAATAGCGGATTGGGCTGCACCTTCTGTGGCCTGCACATCTAGCACCGGATTTTCTACCACCTAGAAAAAGGGAAAATCGATGCAAACTTGAAAAAAACGAGTTCAACAAATTCCTGGTAATTAATGTAAATAATTACTACCTTGTATACGGCACCGGGATTGACTTTGTTGAGTACGTTGCAAAGAACGAGGCCATTTCGAAGTGCCAAACGGAATTCTTCCTCGGCGGGTTCTTTTGGGAGCACCCCTGATGCACCGTGGTCCATCTGCCGTAGCCATTGCGCTGCCTGGTACCTCCTTGCAGCTGAAATATGGAAGGTTAGTTAGACCTCTCGTGCAGCTTCGTCTAACATTAAAACTTATTTTTTTCTATTTTAATCTTCGTCTAACATTAATTTTAATCCTGTTCACAATTATTATCCATTTATTAACCACACATTTCATCGTTTATTTTAAAAAATTACTAATAATTAACACTATAAATTTTGATGAGCCTGACGAGAATTTCAAAAGAACAAGATTTTTACCGTCAATGTCTTTTGCTTGAATTTTTTTTTTTTTTTTTATTTAATCTTGATTGAAGTGTGTCATTTTAAAAATGAATTTTCTTACCAACAGCTCATAATTTCACAACTCAAATGACTCGGATCGAAATTATTAGCCGAGGACTTATTTTACTGGAAATTGTCAATTAATTGAGTTTGATTGATATAATTTTTCACCTAGAAAATATTGAAATTTTGTATTTTTTGGTATTTATTTTGTTTTGTTTTTCATGGAAATTGTTCATTAAATGAATATAATTTATTAAAATTGGGGATATAAATTGTTTCCATTGTCAAAAAAATAAAAGTTGTCTAGAAATGTATTTCCCACCAAATCCATTGGAAAAGTTTTT
>CAIGRO010172837.1:0-10300 GCA_903798355.1 Fraxinus baroniana
AATTATGTGATAAAGGTTACAACATAAAATCCGATTCTTCCAAATGCCTATTTAAGGATGCTATATCAAAAGAAGTAATTTTCGTAGGAAGCCGAAATAAAGATGTTTATATCATAAACATTGAACATCAAAGTAATGAACATTGTTTACTTGGATTAAAAAATGAAACATGGCTTTGGCATAGAAGACTTGGTCACGTTAGCATGGAGCTCATTTGAAAGATTTCTAAAAATTATTTCGTGAAATGATTACCAAATTTGAAATTTGAAAAAGATAAAATTTGTGATGCTTGTCAACTTGGAAAGCAAGTTAAGAGTTCTTTTAAACAAATTTTTTTTTCTTCAACAACAAAACCATTGCAACTTCTCCACATGGATCTCTTTGTACCATCTAGAATGGCTAGCTTAGGTGGTAATCATTATGCCTTTGTTATCGTTGATGATTTTTCAATATTTATATGAGTTATATTTTTGAGTGCAAAAGATGAAGCCTTAAAGGTTTTCAAACATTTTTGTAAGAAAGTTGAAAATGAAAAGGGTCAAACTATTAGAAGTGACCATGGTAGAGAATTTGACAATCTTGCATTCGATGATTTTTGTAACGATAATGAATATGAATACAATTTCTTGACTACTAGAACTCTTTTACAAAATGGTGTAGTAGAGAGGAAGAATCTCACATTACAATAAATGGCTTGGACCATGCTAAATGAAAATAATTTGCCTACATACTTTTGGGTCGTAGCCGTTAATACCGCATGCTATATTATAAATAGAGTTTTGGTTAGTTGTAAGAAAACCAAAACTCCTTACGAACTTTGGAAAAATAAAATTTCCAACATTAGTTATTTTAAAGTATTCGGTTGCAAATGTTTCATTTTAAACATAAAAGACAATTTGGAAAAATTTGACTCAAAATCCGATATTGGAATTTTTCTTGGTTATTCATTGACTAGCAAAGCATATAGAGTTTTCAACAAAAGAACTCTAGTCGTTGAAGAATATATGCACGTTACATTTGATGAGACTAATCTTCTTGATCGAGAGAAAGGTATTGATGATGATGTAGGTTTGAAAACTCCCCTTGAAAAAATGCATATTCAAGACAAATGAGTATCAAAATGAAGAACAATCGAATGAACCCAAAGGAGTTAATTATTGGTGATCCATCAAAAGGTATCACTACTAGAACTTCTCTTAGAAATCATCTTGGTAGTTGTGCATTTATTTCAGAAATTGAAAGAAAAAATTTTAAAGAAGCGAAATTTGATGAATTTTGGATTCTAGCGATGCAAGAAAAACTTAATCAATTTGAGAGAAACCATGTTTGGAATTTAGTCGCTAGACCAACAAATCAAATTATTATTGGTACTAAATGGGTCTTTCGAAATAAAAGAGATGAAAATGGAATTATTGTGCGTAACAATGCTAAATTAGTGGTCCAATGTTACAATCAAGAAGAAGGTATTGATTATGAAGAAACTTTTGTACCGGTTGCTCGATTAGAATCCATTTGTATGCTTCTTGCATTTGCATGTCACAAAAACTTTATTCTGTATCNGTATTGATTATGAAGAAACTTTTGTACCGGTTGCTCGATTAGAATCCATTTGTATGCTTCTTGCATTTGCATGTCACAAAAACTTTATTCTGTATCAAATGGATGTTAAAAGTGAATTTTTAAAGGGATACATTCAAGAAGAAGTTTACGTCTCGGCTTTTCAAATCATGAGTTTCCAAACTTAGAAAAGCTCTCTACGAACTTAAGCAAGCTCCTAGAGCTTGGTATGAACGATTGAGCAAATTTCTACTTTCAAATGGTTTTTCTATTGGAAAAGTGGATACCAATCTTTTTATCAAAATCCATAAGCAAGACATGCTTATTGTTCAAATTTATGTTGATGACATTATTTTTGGGGCAACAAATATTCAACTTTCTGAAGAATTTTCTAAAAATATGAGCATAGAATTTGAAATGAGCATGATGGGTGAACTCAAGTATTTTCTCGGACTACAAATTAAACAAACTTGTGAGGGTATTTTCATAAATCAAAGTAAACACTCCAATGGGCACTTCAATAAAGCTTGACAAAGATGAGCAAGGCATGTCCATTGACACACTAAATATCGAGGTATGATCGGATCCCTTCTTTATTTAACTGCAAGTAGATCCGATATTATATTTAGTGTATGCTTATGTGCTCGTTTTCAATTTAATCCTAAGGAATCCCACCTTAAAGCTGTAAAAAGAATCTTTCGATACCTTAGTAGGACTCGAAACTTAGGACTTTGGTATCCAAAAAAACTCACTTTGATTTACTTAGCTACTCAGATGTCGATTGGGCCAGATGCAAGTTGATTGTAAAAGCACTAGCGGCACTTGTCACTTTCTAGGATTCGCCCTAGTTTCGTGGTTTAGTAAGAAACAAAACTCAGTTGTATTGTCTATGGCCGGGTTGAATATATCTCAGCCGTAAGTTGTTGTGCCCAAGTATTATGTATGAAACAAACCCTGAGTGACTTTCATCTATCTTACGATCATATTTCTATTATGTGTGATAACACTAGTACCATAAACTTATCCAAAAATCCCGTTTGCATTCTCGAACTAAGCATATTTAGATAAGACATCACTTTCTTAGAGAAAATGTTCAAAACGGTGATATCTCACTTGAATTTGTTGACATCGAAAACCAATTGGCCGATATTTTCACCAAACCTCTTGCACCCGATCATTTCACATTTATTAGACGAAGTTTGGGTCTTATCGAGTCTAATAGCTTTCAAAATTAAACTTCTCATTCTTCTCTTTTAAAATATATATCTTAAAAAAAGTGGCGGACGTCCGATATCCAATGTCCAGTACAAAAGAACCTTTTAACCTTTTTTCTGTATTTTTTAACAGACGTTCAGTATGATAGCGGACATCCAGTACTGGAAATTTCCTGATTTTAAAATTGCGACCTTCCTGCATTTTTCTTCATTTCACTTCTCCATCTTTCCTCGACCTTACTCTCCTCTCAACTCTCCCTCAAATCTAGTTAAAAAATTCACTCTTAAACTCATTTTTCAATCAACAATCGATCAATTACATCTCAAATTTCTGGCATTCCATCGATTTTCACTCAAACCGAGCCCTAGTTTTCAAAAATCTACTATTTCCTTTGATTTTGCTCCAAAGCCAACTATAAATCGACTATACCACCACTTTCCAAAGATTTTCCAACGCTTCATATCTTCTTTTCAACAATTTCAATCCAAAATTTCGAAAATCTTCTCTCCAAGACCTAAAATTCCAAAAATCCCAAAATTTCTTGAAAATGTCGACTTCACGAGGTAGAGGCAAGAGACTCAAACAAACTGTTCGACGACATTCTCCGTCCTCTTCATCCGACGAAGAAATGGACATCGACCCCGAGACGACGGCAAATACCTTCGAAAAGACACCCATTTTACTAGGTAAAAACGTTAATTTTCCCTCTTTTACGTTCGATGCCCCCACATTTAGAATAGCAGAAAATTTCATGAATATGGGTTGGGTATCCGTTTGCACATTAGAGGAAAATACATATCCAATGGAGACTAATCTTCTTGATCGAGAGAAAGGTATTGATGATTATATAGGTTTGAAAACTCCTCTTGAACAAATGCATGTTCAAGACAAAGGAGTATCAAATGAAGAACAATAGAAGGAAGCCAATGACCAAAATAGAGAAGAAAAGCTAAATGAGGATCAAGGCAACTCTACATTGCCAAAAGGATAGAAGTTCATCTCATCTCACCCAAAGGAGTTAATTATCAGCGATCCATCAAAGGGTATCACTACTAGAACTTCTCTTAGAAATCATCTTAGCTGTTGTGTATTCATTTCACAAATTGAACCCAAAAATTTTAAAGAAGCGAAATTTGATGAATTTTGGATTCTAGTTATGCAAGAAGCACTTAATCAATTTGAGAGAAACCATGTTTGGGACTTAGTAGCTAGACCAACAAATCAAATTGTTATTGATACTAAATGGGTCTTTCGAAATAAAAGATATGAAAATGGAATCATTGTGCATAACAAGGCTGGATTAGTGGCCCAATGTTACAATCAAGAATAATGTATTGATTATGAAGAAACTTTTGCACCGGTGGCTCGATTAGAATCCATTCATATGCTTCTTGCATTTGTATGTCACAAAAACTTTTCTATCTATCAAATGGATGTCAAAAATGCATTTTAAAATGGATACATTCAAGAAGAAATTTACGTTGAACAACTACCCTGCTTTGCAAGTCATGAGTTTCCAAATCATGTTTTCAAACTTAGAAAAACCCTCTACGGACTTAAGCAAGCTCCTAGAGCTTGGTACGAACGATTGAGCAAATTTCTACTTTACCCTTTTAAAAATTGGTCAAAGTTAACTATTATAGTCAACTAACGGTCAAACTAATGGAAATCATCCATTTGGACTCCATGTGCTAATTTCTGAAAGTTACTCTAGTGGTATAAATGAAAGGTTTGGGCAAAGTCTACAAAAATGTGAAAGTTTTGGCACCACTACTGTAATTATCCCAGGCCTATTTCACCTAGAAATATTTAAAATTAATAAAATAAGCTAAAGTGAGAAGCACGAATATTCTCCCAATTATAAAAATTCAATTCAAATTTAAAACAAATCAATGATTCCTTCATTCTTCATTTTCATCGAAATCTTTCATCCAACAATAAAGCCTCACAAATTTCTATTCTACTTGCTTATATCTATCTTCTAAATTCAAAATAATTATTCGTGAACAGCTATTAAAAGCCAACATTTTGAATCAATAAGAATATTTGCACTCTTTTGCATTTCATTTTTTGGGATTTCAACAGGTTTTGTAGTTGTTAAATGCTAGTCTAACTTTATTTTAACATGTTTAAACTATAGGGTACAATTTAATTGACAGATTCGTGAATTTTCTTTTGGTAAATTTCTGAGAAAGAACAAAGCATGTAGATGGTTTATTATCATTATGTTCATTGAGACCATCTATTGAAGATGTTAATAGACAATTTATAGACACATTTTAACATGCATGTCTGTGTTAATAGACGATCGATATTACAGCCACACTTAGCTAACTTTTTTTGAATTTTGTATTAGAATATAAATATAAATTCGAAAATTGTTGTCCTTTGTTACTTTGGCAAGTTTCTAACAATTGGAAATTGTTGATGGTAATGTGTAAGTAAAGGCAGCAGAATGAAGATGATAAATGAGCTGATATATTAGAAACAATGAATCAGAAATTCTTCTTATTCCATGGTGATGATACACGCCCAAATATATAGAAGACAAAAGGGTAAATAAGTAAAGTGATATCCTAACAAACTATACAACCAAATGAATTATTCAGCAGCTAACCATGTGCAATAGTGTTGTAACTAACCCACGGCTGGAGGGACACCTGGAGGCACAATCATACTAACTACACACTACACAGTACATTATACCCTTCATATACACTATACTCTTTAACAACCCCCCTCAAGATGGAGAATAGATAATCTCTATTCTTAACTTGGATAAATGTGACTTGAGAGTGATGGAAGAGAGTGCCTTGGTGAACATAGCAAGTTGTGATTGGGTAGGAACATAAGATGTGGAGATGTAGCCAGCTTCAATTTGATCTCTAATTAAATGACAATCTAGCTCGATGTGTTTAGTTCTTTTATGAAATATTAGGTTGGAGGTAATGTGTAATGCTGCCGGTTATCACAATATAAAGTATCTGGTTGTGATTGAGGAATTTGAAAATCCTTTAGAATATATTTTAACGATATGATCTCACAACATGAGCTAGCCATTGATCTATATTCTGCTTGAGCAGATGATCGAGATACCACACTTTGCTTCTTGGATTTCCGAGTTTGCTTCTTGGATTTCCGAGAAATCAGTGAATTTCCAAAAAATATAAAATAACTAGTAATTGATCTGCGAGAATCAAGGCAAGCTCCCCAATCAGAAACACAAAATGCTTGAAGGGTCAGTAGGGATGAAGATGAAAATAAAAGGCCTTGTCCTGGTGCTAACTTAAAATATTTGATTACTTTGTGAATTGACCAAGATGTGTGAAAGAGGGAGCTTCCATATGTAGACCGAGGTTCTGAATTGTATAATATATATTAGGTCTAGTCAGGGATATATATATTAATTTTCCAATTAGTTTTTGGTAAATGATAGGATCAAGTAGTGCCGTTCCTGTGTTTTTCCTTAACTTAAAATTCTGGTCCATAGGAAGTTTAACTAGTTTAGTCCCAAAGAACCCTACATCAGCCAATAAGTCCAAAGTATATTTTCGTTGAGAGATAAAAATTCCCTTATTTGATCTTGCAACCTCAAGACCAAGAAAGTACTTCAAATTCTCCAATGCTTTAATCTTAAATTTGCTGCTGAGGAATTTTTGAACTGCATCAATTTGTGCTAAACTAGAGCTATCTGTTACAATATCATCTACATAGACAAGTAAGATTGTGAAGGAATAATTTGTCACCATAGTGAAAAGACTGTAGTCAGCCTTGGATTGGGAAAAAACCAAATTGGATGAGGGCTATTGAGAATGTGGAATACTGTTGCCTTGAAGCTTGTTTCAGACCATATATGTTTCTTACAAACTTGATTGGAAGTTCCTTTTGTGTAGCTAAGTGGTTTCTGCATGTAAACCTCTTCATGTAAAATGCCATGTAGGAAAGCATTGCTGCCATAAAATTGTTTTAAATGCCAATTATGAACTGTTGCTATAGCTAATAAGCATCGAACAGTTACCAACTTTGCAACATGTGAGAAGGTCTCATTGTAGTCTATTCTTTCTCTTTATGTATACCCTTTAGCTACAAGTCTCACCTAGTGCCTTTCAATGCTTCCATCTGAATTGTATTTCAGTTTATACACCAATTTGCATCCAACTGCTACATTTTTTTGGTGGAAGACCAGTGAGAATCCAGGTTCTATTTAACTCAAGGGTCTCTATCTCTGAATCCATTGCCTTACACCAATTAGGATCAATCAATGCTTGATAATAAGTAATATGTTCAAAATGTGTGCAAATGGAGGATGAAAATGCTTTAAATTGAGGCAATAATTTATGATAAGATATAGTGTTAGAAAGGGGAAAAGTATTACCTGTATAGCCTAGATGTTTTATCTTGACAGATGATTGGAATGGTTGAGTTGATGTGGCCTGCTGACAATGAAAATCTCGCAAGTGCTAAGGAGCTCTTTTGACTCTTATGGATTTTCAAATGATAGGTGGTATGAGAGGTGATAGATGGAGAGTATATCAGATGGATAATTACTTGATATATTTTGATAAGATGTGTGTATTTTATGTGGACGGGACATTGTATCTGGTGGTGATGCAGGTGTATAGCAGGTAATGTCTGGAAGTGGTTTGGTGAAGACAAATTCTAATTTTTCAAGGGCTTTGCAGTTTGTTTTTAAGGAAAATATATTTCATGGAATAAAACATCTCGAGGTATGAAGATGGCCCTTGTATGTAAATCCACCACCTTATAGCCTTTAACTCCAAAGGGATATCCCAAGAAAACACGAGGCATCCAAAAATTTTAAGATGAGAATAAGTTGGTGTGATCCTGAATAGTAGCTTAAATGGTGATTTATTTTGTAGCAGTGGTGTAGGGGTTCTATTTATAAAAAAGTGGCAGTAAGGATGAACTCGTTCCAATAAAATAGAGGAAGACCAGATTGATATTTCAATGCTCTGGCTACATTCATCAAATGCTGTTGTTTTCTTTCAACTATACCACTTTGTTGAGGGGTCTCAACACAACTATTTTGATGAATGATTCCTTTCAAGTTGTAAAAGTCAGTCAGTTTAAATTTAGGGCCATTATCACTTCTCAAAGTTTTTAGTGTAGTTAGGAACTTGTTTTCTATCATATGGATTAATGCTTTAATAGAGTGGCTAGCATCTTATTTCCTTTTAAGCATATATACCTATGTGGCTCGTGAAAATTCATCTACTACGGAGAGAAAGTACTTAGATCCATCATGAGCTGTAGTAGGACAAGGACCCCAAATGTCACAATGGATCGTGTCAAAAATTTGTTTAGTTTTATGTGTGCTTATGAAAAAAGGTGTCTTTTGTTGTTTTGCTAATGGATATATAAAACAAGGAATATCACTAGCATTCTTATAATGAGAAACAATGGAGTCATTTAAGATAAGTTTCCTTTGAGATTCCGATATATATCCTAAATGATAGTGCCACAAATGTGGCTGAACATCAGAGTTACGTACAGAAGCTACAATAAATGGTTGCCTAAGACTGAGGGCTGATGTGTAGTCATTAGAGCTGTGGGTGGAACCTTGTGATGCAGTGGTCGATATACTTCACCCTTACCAATCGTCTTCCAAGACAAAAGGTCTTATATATAGTAGGCATCAGATAAGAATATTAGGCAACATTGGAGTTGTTTTCTTAACTTTTTAACTGACAACAGATTAAAATGTTGTTAGTTAAAAAGAAAAGTAGGAACACATAATACATCCTTGAGAAGTAACAAATTAGTGACTTGAACTACACTAGAATGTGTAGCACATACTATTTCTCCAGTGGGCAATTTAAGTGAAAGAGAAGTTCTTGAATCAATGGAAGTGAAGAGATTAGTATTACAGATCATATGATCTGTTGTACCAGTGTCAATAATCCATGGAGTGTTGGTAGAATTATAAGTGTGTGTGGATGGAGCAAATAAACAAGTGGGTATACCAGATAAAGCAGATGGAGAATTAGGCTTGGAATGATCAATGGTCTAAACATGGTTGGCAGAATGAGTGATCTGTGAGGTATCCTTAGGTAGAAGCAAGGCAAGGAATTCCTAATATTGTCCCTTGGTTAGAGAAACTGGTTTTGCACTGTCCTCCTACATTATACTTGATGATTTGCAAAGCCCCCACTCTCTCTTCTGGGCTATTTGTACCTTATGATTTGGAGGGACACCTGGAGAGACAATCATACTAAGTATACTATACAATACATTATACTCTTTATATACACTATACTTTTTAACATTATAACACCTTTCCACGGTACGACCTGTTAAGTTGTAGTATGTGTATATTGGTGCTTCAGCATTCCCTGCTTTGAAATATTTATCCAAAGCATGTCTTAGACTTTGCAATATGTACAATATGGTCTCTCCTTCTTACCCGTGGTATTTGACTTTCCATAATTAGGTGCTTTGTTATCCCCATGGAATTTCCTGGTTGTCATTGCAATTGTCTCATTATTGACAGTGGTGGAGACAAGTTTTTTATGCCTTTCTTGCTGTTGTATATGGGAAAACACTTTGTCAACTGGGGAAAGGGGTTCGAGCATTATGATTTGAGATCTTTTGTTGTTATATACTTTATTCAATCCCATTAGGAATTTGATCACATAGTCACGTTGGTGTCTATCAACCAATATTTTCAATTGTCCACAGCTATATTCAGCTTACCATAGTAGATGTTTACAAAGTAATTCTCCCATTCCAGATCAGCCAAAGATTCTCCAGTTCATAAATTTTGGGTCTATTTTGATGAGATAATCGATCCTTAAGTTCTTGCCATATCTCATTTGCCTTATCCATAAAGGCAATGCTGGATCTGAGGGATGAAAATATGGCATTTTGGATCCATGATAGCATCATATCATTACATCTCTCCCATGGATCAAATGATTCACTGGATGGTTCTGGTTTGGGTAATGCGCCATTGATGAAATCGAGTTTGACCTTTGCTCGAAGTGCTTACCGGAGTGCCCTTGACCAAATGTTGTAGTTGTCTATAGTTAACAACTCTGTAAGTAAAGGCAACAGAATGAAGATGATAAAGGAGCTAATCTATTTGAAACAATGAATTAGAGATTCTTCTAATTCCACAGTAATGATACACGCCCAAATATATAGAAGACAAAAGGGTAAATAAGTAAAGTGATATCCTAACAAACTATACAACCAAATGAATTATTTAGCAGCTAACCATGTGCAATAGTGTTGTAACTAACCCGCAGCTGGAGGGACACCTGGAGGCACAATCATATTAACTACACTGTACAGTACATTATACTCTTTAACATAATGGACAAAGTTTTATGGGATGCCTTTCTTTCTTTTTTCTTTTTTTTTTTAGTTAAAGGATGGCGGGACCTCCAAGATTTTATTAATTTGCCCTTACTTGTGGTGGAGGAATACCGTGGTTATATGAAAATAATGAAAGCAAAAAAATGAGAAAGTACTACTTCCCTTACAATGAAAATAAATGACAAAGATT